>JAPQRP010063984.1:0-20574 GCA_037367295.1 Apogon hyalosoma | reverse complement strand
CTCTCATACACACACACACACCCACACTCACACACACACACCTGCACACACACGCACACAGACACACACACACACATGCACACACACACACACACATACACACACACACACACACAGAGTGGGATTTTCATAGAGACTTTCATAGTGGGTATGTCATAGAGACATGAAACCAACTGCAAAAGTCTTGTCACATCGAGTCCGATAAATCATACACTGATACCCATGACCTAACTCCTACAGGAAGTTCACAATTTGCCTTTAAATGTAAAACGTCCAAAATTGTCTCCGACAAAACCGACCATTGTAGACACTTCTACATAGCACCAAAAGATAGAGTGAATGCTGATCAAAAAAAGTTATTCGCAACTTTTTTTTAACTTACCAGTAGTTTTTTTTAATTTTTTTATTTGGAATTATCAATTTTTCCAAAGTGGCTAAATTTGGAATTTTTTGGAAAAAAAATGAATAACTTTTGAATGCTTCAAATACACATATTTTAGCAAAAATTGATGAAAATAAATATTTCCCATACAAAATTACCATTGTCAATTGTAAAATAAAGTCAAAACTAGTATTATGGTCCAAAAATACCATTGTCATATATCCTCGTGTTCAGCAGCTCATTGGCTTTCTTCCTTTCACCCAAGATTATAAGTGCGACTTAATTTGTTGGAACAGCAGCAGTGTGAGCTGGGCATGACCATTTACCTGTCTTTGACACTTGGTTGACTATCCCTCTTATCAGTCACCCCTGGGACGCTTTAGATTGGCCAAGTTAGGTGTCAATCAAAAGCTAACAAGTTCATCTATTGATCTATACTGGGATAGTGGCAATAAAAAGTAAATTATGGACAGTATCTTTGTGGAAAATGGAAAAAATCACCAACATAGATCTCAGGTTGGACAAATATTCCTGCAGTTTCTGTGCCTTTGTGGATCTTATGTGCATTTTGGACCAAAATACTTTACTGGATTATGTTTGCTGGAGTGTTATGAGGAAAACAACACCACATTTTTCCAGATCAGTAGATGATTGATTAGATGACAGCCTTCAAAAGTAAGATAAGCCAAATTTCTCATATTTTGCTTTCCTGAAAAATATCCTTTTGTGTATGTGGTGTTGCTGTTGCACTTCAGAATGGTTTATATATTCGGAAAGACGAGTTGGTTAGCTTTCATTTGATATGCGAGAAGTAGAGGTGCATTAATGTGGGAGCTGTGGAATTATCAATTTCAGTCAATTTCAAGTGACGTTATTAAAATAATGTCAAGTAGATGACAGTATTTTGGCTGGCAAGAGGTTAAAATGCTTTATAAATACAGTCGATCAGGGAAACGGTGAAATCCTTAATGGTGGGAATGACCTGGCTCTCTGAGGAGAATAAAAAAAACAAGGAGATGGTCTTGGATCTTATGGCACGCAGCCTTAGGGATAACCTGGTGTTTGTGGGAATACCAGAAGAAGAGAAGGAAAGTCCAGAAGCTACGGTAAAGAATTTCATTAAGATCCATCTGAAGCTACCAGAGGAGACAGTGGAGGATCGCCTTCCATCGCGTCCACCACTTAAGAGGGAAAAGAGCCGGCGCTCACCAGCCCAGGCCAATTGTGGCGAAGTTTGCCAATTTCAAACAGAAGGAACAAGCAAAGTCCCAGGGCCAAGAGCTGAGAGGGAAGGACTTCAGCATCAACGATCAATTTCCAAAGGAGATCTTGGACCGACGTTGGGTTCTTTTTTCCATCCACCGTAAGTTCATACAGGACGGATGCCGCACTGTGGTCGCTGTAGATAAACTATTTATCAATGGTCAGTTGTACCGGGATCAGAAAACCATGCCGTGGCTTTCTTAAATGTACCGATCAGGTGATGTAAACATCTATTCCCATATACAAACAGATTTAAAGACAATAAGGTAATGAACTAACATTAATGCCAATTGTAAATTAATGACGTCAGTAATTCACGGTCTCTACGTCACATGTGCACAATGATCGTCACATGTACGTTTTTGTCTGTTTATTATCTGTTTCTCTTTCTTTGCACCCTCTTCTCCTTCTTTTTACTCCTTTCCTTCACATTTCCCTGGGTAATGACCACCTCACATTATATGTCTGTATTAACCAGAACAGAGATAGAAGCATGTTAGAACTTAGGCACAGCGGCACGTCTACACTATCCACACAACGCACATACTTAAGGCATGTGGGAATAAAACAGATCTGCATGCATCAGGTAGCACTAACATCAGTCAGGTCATGGGTACACTAAGGTTTATCTCTTGGAATGTGCATGGAGCTGGTACCAGGGTAAAGAGACTAAACATTTTCAATCAACTGCAGGATTTAAAGGCAGACATTGTCTTACTACAGAAAAAACATCTAACAAACACATCTATAGATGCACTCCATACAACACAACTTCCACATGTATACTCAGCATGTTTCAATTCAAGGCAGAGAGGGATAGCAATTCTCAACAACAGAAAATTACATTTTGACATTGATAACACAATCACACACCCAGAGAGCAGATTTACTATAATTAAATTATATATCCAAAATATTAAGTTATGCATTGCAAGCATTTATGGACCAAATGGTGATGACCCCTCCTTCTTTCACTCCTTTTTCACATCACTCTATGATTACTCCAATTGCACACTCATTATCAAAGGGGACTTCAACACAGTTCTTGACCCAGGAGTTGACAGGCTGAGTCCCACTGGAAATAACAGACAGGACCTATCTTCAGAAGTTGTTAAACAATACATGAAGGACTTTGGTCTTTGCGATGCTTGGCGCTCTCACCATCTCACTGTCAAGGAATACACCTTCTCCTCAGTCCACCACTCATATTCTAGATTAGATTATTTCCTAAGTAGCAGCTCACTGATGAGTGATTTATCTGAAACCAAAATTCACCCTATCAGTCAGCAACCATGCACCAGTGTCACTCACTGTGGTTAATAAGAACATTAAGCCACCAACTAGGAATTGGAGATTTAATATGTCATGACTCAAAAACCTGGAATTTATCAGCTACTTTAAAAGAGAATGGTCCATATATATAGAAAACAACTATTTACCAGAAACATCAGCGTGTGTTCTCTGGGAGGCAGGGAAGGCAGTAATGTATGGGAAAATAATCTCCTTCTCTTCTCATAAGAAAAAGAAAGAGACTTCAAAAATACCTGAGTTAGAAGTCAAAATTAAATCATTAGAGGAGGCCTACTCTGTCTCTCCAGAAGACCACACGCTGAACAATATAAGGAAAACTAAACTTGAACTTAATGAAATAATAAATAAGAAAACACAATTCTTAGTGCAAAGGCTTCACTTAGAGAACTTTGAACATAGTAACAAATCTGGGAAATTCTTGGCTAATCAATTAAAAACAAATAAAGAAAAAACAGCTATTTACTCCGTTAAAGATCCAGCAGGAGATATCAGCCATGACCCTAACAAAATTAATAACACTTTCAGGGATTTCTATAAAACATTATACACATCACAAATAGACCCATCAGATGATAATATTGATCAGTTTCTTAATAATATCAATCTACCAACATTACAACAGGAACAGAGAGAACATCTCTGGACTCACTTCTCTCTGTTGGTGAGCTCCAAAAAGCTCTCCAGCACATGTCCAATAATAAAGCCCCAGGCCCAGATGGTTTTCCTGCTGAATTCTACAAAGAATTCTGGACTACACTGTCACCCACTTTCTACAAAATGATATTAAAAATAAAGGAGAAAAATAAAATGCCTGCAACTATGAACTTAGCTAACATTACTGTTATTAAAACCAGGAAAAGACCCCACACTCCCATCCAGCTACCGCCCAATTTCTTTAAACCCCAACTATTATACTTTTTTCACTCTATATAACCTCAAAAATGGTGTTGTCGATCAAGGGCAATGTTTTAGAAGGCAAAAAAAATGCAAAAAAGTGGTCCAGTAAATTTGTTGTTTGATCCCTCTGACCATAAACACGCATTGCAACGAGCTGTTGTGATTCTTGCTGGTTATCTACGTCAATGACCCTTTTGCTCCCACTCCCCAATCCTGTCAAACACTCCAAGTTCCTTCAGTACCCCTTCCCCTTCCCCCCAAACCGCCACCACCCTGAAGCGTGTACATTCTATGGCATGCCAGTCAAGTTACAGTAGATGAAGATTACAAGATGAAGTTCATGGGCGAGCTGTTCTGTCATTGGATGCACAGAGGAACATTCAGCTCTACACCAAACTCCTGCAGTAAAGCCTCTACATGAAGGTAGATTGATTTTATTCATGATGGCACTGTTCTGGAGCGAATCGGGGAAAAAAATTATATATTTGTGCCAACCACTTCTCCAGCAATTGTTTCACAAACTTAGGCCAGTTCACTGCAGGCTTTGCCAAAAAACTGACGCTTGTGGCTTGGGGCTGTACCCACCATCTGACGAAAAACAAATGAAAATGTAAGTCAAATCTATGTTTGCTTTCTTTGATAGATTGATGTACAAACCAGGACTATAAATTTGAAGAGGAAAATGCACTGCTTCAGTAACTCTAATGCAAGCTAAAAGTTGTCGAACGTAATCAACTGATGCTATCATCAACTTCTCAACCAACTCAATTGAGATGCATACTTATCAAAATAATATTTAGCAAGTGATATTTGTCAATGGTGATGTGGTTACACATTTTATGGTCATGGTTTCTCTATGCTGTTCAGTGGTGCTGTTCACCGATCAGTCCTGCTGTCTGATCTGACTTTTTCTTTTTGCAATGGCAGCTAATGATTTTTGATTGTGGTTTAGCACGACAGCAGCTAAAGCTGTGTCTTGAGTTAGCCAGGTTCTGTCAACGTTTTTAATTACATTAAAATTTGCCTACACTCGGAGGCAGGAATACGTGTTTTGATTCACTCAGTATGATCATGTTATTCCCCATGTGCTTGCATGTAATGCAAGGCACAGGGGACTATTGTTCATCATATTTATTATTATTCCCTGTGTGCTTGCATGTAATGAAATGCTTTTACGTCACACCTAGTCACGAGTCCACCGATCCGGCAAGAGGCAAGCACATGGGTTACATTTCCTTCAGGAAATGTAGGAAAATCTAGTTATTATTATGTTTCATTATGACTTATACTAAAAACTTTGGAAAAAAATATGGCCTACACCGTTGGAAATAGACCAAAACATATATTGCAAAAATGTGCAGCCTGGTGTTGAAAGATGTGCTGTCTATTTAGATTGACATTCCGATGCACGGATTTCGTTAAAATTGTGAAAAACAAGTCAAAAATGTCCATCTGAAATGAATTGGGCCATTTTCAAGTGACTACCATTCCCAAAAAAATTTGTCATAAAATTATTCAGTCACCATAAAAATGTTTGACTAGGCCCAAAGATTATCTGTGTGTTCACGTCATAACGACATGACTTACGGTTTTCACACAAAAACACAAACAGAAACCCCATTCATTTTCAAAGGGAGTGAAAAAAATGTTGCCTTTTTTCCCACTGCTCCTGATGAGACCAGATGAGGGTTCTGTCTTGATGACCCCTGAGCTTCTTGGTGATGTTTTGGCCTAAACTCACTATCACTATTGTTAAACTTTAAAACCCAATAGAAATCTAGGACTAGAGACTTCAGAGTCAAAGATGAGTCGAGCCAGTCAGTCTTCAGAGCCGTTACATGTGTTTATTTGCGGTTACAAGGTAAACACATGGAGACCACGTCCCGGTAAGTGTCTGAAAGCTGTCTAAAAGGTCCCCTGTTTTATACACTTCTGGAGAGCTCGGGGGCGTTAATTCCCCAAGCTCCTCCTGTCATTTTTCCTTCTTTACGAGCATCTGCCTCCCTTATGTCTTATTATTTAATTATAACCGTGTCTGGTGCCCAACTTGTACCTTTTTTTTAATATTATTTCTCATCTCAACTGTCAACCAAACTATACCTTTGTGTATTATTTCTCATCATATATGTCAGCCATATCCATATGACCTATTCTAACTGTATTATTTGTCCATTACAGCTTGTTCCAGGCCTAGGTCATTTCCATTACAACTTGTTCCAGGCCTTGGTCATTTTCACTTATTAGGTTTAAGTTATGTTCTATGCCCAATATAGAAGCCTAAAGTTCATGTTACAGGTCAACTGTCATCTCCATATGGACTTATTTACTTCACTCTTGCTTCGCCATACTTTTACCTACAGACTTCATTTCAACTTTAAAACACAAGCATTTTTGTCATCTCTGCAAGAATGTCCAACTTCCTCTGAGCTGGATAACAAAACACCCATGCCTCTAGGTGGTACCCAAACAGGTGAGACTCCCTTTAAGCCAGTAGGCAGGAGGAGACCCGAACCACTGAGCAGTAGAGGCTCAGGTTCAGGCGGAGGACAGAACCCCTCTGGAACGGGGCCGGACTCTGGACGGAGACCCTCTGGAATGGGGCCGGACTCTGGATGGAGGCCCTCTGGAATGGGGCCAGACTATGGACCAAGACCCTCTGGGACGGGACCAGACTCTGGACAGAACCCCTTTAGAACGAGGCCGGACTCTGGATGAAGGCCCTCTGGAACAGGGCCTGACTCTGGACTGAGGCCCTCTGGAACGGGGATAAACTCTGGACCGAGGCCCTCTGGGACAGGGCTGAACTCTGGACTGAGGCCTTCTGGGACGGGGCCGATCTCTGGACTGAAGCCCTCTGGGACAGGGCCGACCTCTGGACTGAGGCCCTCTGGGACGGGGCTGACCTCTGGACCGAGACCCTATGGGACAGGGCTGGGCTCTGGCCAGGGATCACCTGGAACTGGCTCTGGCCCAGGATCCCCTGGAACTGGCTCTGGCCCAGGATTGCCTGGAACATGCTCTGGCCCGGGATCTCCTGGAATGTGCTCTGGGCCGGGATCCCCTGGAACAGGCTCTGGGCCGGGATCCCCTGGAACGGGCTCTGGACTGAGGCCCCCTGCACTGGGGCCGAACTCTGGACTGAGGCCCCCAGCACCGGGGCCGGGCTCTGGACTGAGGCCGGCCGGACTGGACTCCTCTAGGACTGGAATCAGCCAGACTGGACCCCTCTGGACTGGGATTGGCCGGACTGGACCCCTCTAGACTGGTGTCGGCCGGATTGGACCCCTCTGGACTAAGATCGGCCGGTCTGTGCCCCTCGGAACTGGGATCAGGGGCAGGCGGACCAGGCCCCTCGGGATTGGGATCGGGGGCCGGTGGACTGTGCCCCTCAGGACTGGGATCAAGGGCTGGCAGACTAAGCCCCTCAGAACTGGGATGAGGGGAAGGTGTACTGGTCCCCTTGGGACTAGGATCGGGGGCCAGTGGACTGAGCCCCATCGGAACTGGAATCAGAGGCAGGCGGACTAAGCCCCTCGGAACTAGGATCAGGCGGACTGAACTCCTCAGGGATTGACCCCTCTGAATGGGGGTCAGGTGGACTGAACCCCTCTGAGATAGACCCCTCTTAACTGGGGTCAGATGGACTGAACCCCTCTGAGATAGACCCCTCTGAACTGGGGTCGGGCGGACTGAACCCCTCTGGGATAAACCCCTCTGAACTGGACGGGCGGACTGAATCTCTCTGAGCTAGTGTCAGAGGCCATGGTGGCCGGGATAGACCCTTCTGAACTGGGGCCAGCAGCAGCCGGGATAGACCCCTCTGAACTGGGGTCGGCGGCGGCCGGGATGGACCTTCCTGGACTAGAGGCGACTGGACTGGAACCGGGTCTGGAACTGGCCATCGGACTGAACCCGGGACTGGAACTGATGATCAGACTGGACACGGGACTGGAATTGGCAACTTGACTGAAGCTGAAGCCATGGACGGTGGCTGAACTGACACTGGAACTGGAGCTGGCAGCTGGTCTGAACCCGGAACTGGAGCCAGCAGCAGGACTGAATCCGGGACTGGGGCCAGCAATCGGACGTAAAACATGAATGAAGCCGGCAGCTGGACTGAACCTGGGACTGGACCCAGTGGCTGGACTGAAACTGTGTTCGGCAGCTGAATTAACACTGGGACTGGAGCCGACACTTGGACTGAAACCAGAAATGAAACTGGCAGCTGGTCTGACCCCGGGACTGGGGCCAGTGACTGGACTGAAATCGGGACTGGAGTAGGCAGCAGGACTGGAGCTGAGACTGGAACCGGAACTGGAGCTGGCGGCTGGACCAAACAGAAGGCTGGAACCAGCGACTGGACTGAAGCTGGGAATGAAATCGACAGTGGGACTGGGGCCAGGACTGGAACCGACAGCGGGACTGGAGCCAGGACTGGAGCTGGCGACTGGTCTGAAGCTGGGACTGGAACCAGCAGCGGGACTAAAGCTGGGACTGGAACCGGCAGTGGGACTGGAGCTGGAACTGGAGCCAGCAGCTGGACCGAACAGAAGACTCGAGCTGACGACTGGACTGAAACAAGGACTGGAACTGGCGGTGGGAAACTGGAGCTAGTGCAAATGCCACATCTCAAGTAATTTATTCGTTACCCTTATTATGGCTTCTATAGGATCCTCCTTTGCCTTCAGGTAGCTGGGGAATGTTGGTGTGTGTGCTGGGTCCATTTAGTGGCTTGATTATACTGTCAGGCGGGAAGCGGGTGGACCCAAATGCAACACACAAAAAGACGTATAATAAGTGTCTTTATTGAAACCCTTCTGGACGGGAACATGGAACAACCTGCGGAGTGGAACGTGGAACCCTCTGGATGGGAACGTGGAACTCAGGACTCTGGACTCTGACTGAGACTGGACAGACTGGACTATGGACTAAGGACTAAGGACTAGGCTGTACAGGACTATGGACTGAGAAAAAACTGAACAGGACTAAGAACTAGGACTAGACTGTACAGGACTACGAAGTGAGACTAAACTGAACAGGACTACAGACCGAGGTGAGACTGAACAGGACTACGGACAGAGACTAAACTGAACAGGACTACGGACTGAGGCTAATCAAGCAAGGAACCCAAAGCCAAGTGGAGCCTAAATACACCTGTAGTACTCAACGCCCAGTATATAGACCTCTTTTCTTATATACAATTGAGGATGGACTTCCCACTGGTCGGCTGGGAAGGGGTAAGCATGCAGTTTGCCAATACATTCATCCCAATAACGAAACCCATGCATTTCTTGTATTTGTTCGGCCAAGAGTTCTCGATGCTGTTGTCTTATCAGATGGCATTGTTGTTCCACATCCAAGGAAAATATCCAATCTACATGGGGCGTGATGGGGTCTGAGGCGTTTTACCAAGGGAAATCCCAACCATCATGGTTGGTGTCTATTAGCCTCATGTTCCCCACCAATGTATTAATCATTTTCGGACCAGGGCGCTGTGTTCTAATGCCTGTGTCTATGTCAATGAACTGAGGGTGGGGTTCTTCGTTACCATAGTTCACAAATTCACCATAGTCCCATCCTCCAACAGTTCTCCCTTTCACAATGTTCTGGTCCCTTAGCTCATCCCACTGTTTTGTTCTGTCTATGAAGGGTCTATTCCTCCACAACCTTGTGGGCCAAATGTCTTTCAGCCATACATCAGGGACTTCCCTGTCCCATGCTTCCAGAAAGCGGGCTAACTCCTCATCCTTATTGTCTCATGCATAATCATGATCTGGGTCTTGATCCATAGTGTTCTGATTTCTTTAATGTCCTACGCCTTGGTCAGAGCCAAGCCCTTGGGGGGAAGCGCTTCCCACCGCACTTCCTCCCTCCTTTCTCTCCGTGGCAACTGGCGGCCCCAAAGGTGTCATCCTTGGGGTGCTTTTGGCTCCAGTCGCCCATATGCTGCTCAGGTAGTCTCTTTGTTCTTTCAGCCAGGCCACCTGTTCTTTAAACTGCTGGAGACTTTTACATAAGGTTTCATTCTTGAGCCTTAGTGCCTGAGTGCTTCTCTGGTGGGCACGGCTGTGATAACGTTGTCTCTGCTTTCGCACGGCTGCTTTAGCAGGTCTGCACAGGCCACTCATCAGACTTGCATACCATGGTGGGGTGAGGACTCCTATTTCCCCATAGGCAGCCTCCAGAGTACTGTACTGGGCAACTGGGATAGTTGGATCATATCTTCAGGAGTGAAGTCTGCGAACGCTGGAGTCACGGTCAGGTGAGGCAGGGCGGCCATCCGTCCAGGTAGGGTGCTGAGGTCCTCTCGAGGGCTTGGTCCCTGGATTCCTCTGTGCAGTTCTGTCGAGGCTGGTGGCCACTGGACCATTATCCTGGGTAATGCTGGTTCCATGGGTGAATCTGGAAACTGGATCTGTTGGGCCACTGTTCCCGGAGCTCGAGGCAGTACTGGGCAAATGGGCAGGAAGTGACGTCCCTCTGGGCCTCCTGCAGCCAACTCCCCCTCCTTCCTGTACATAGGAGCTGACAAGTGTTGCATTAGCAGTGGCCTGAATACAGGTATTTGCGCTGCCTCAGGTCCACCAAGTCCTGGACCCTGCCATGGGCCCCTGTCTGGAGGGGCATGTCTTTCGGAAGGGCTGGTCTCTGACATTCTGCAGTCTGTGATAGAGACATTGTCACTTTAGTTATATGTCTTTCACTATTCCCACACCCCTTTACTATTTAATGATTACATGGCTATTTTTGCTTTATATATATATATATATATACTTTCAAATTAAATTTTCATACCTTCGTTCCTGCACAAAATTTTCATACTCTACTGATGGAGGTGGCGGAAGTGGTTCAAATACGTCCAACTCATGCCATATTTCAGGGGCTGATGCAATTGGCTCGTATTGGTTTTCTGTCATTTGGAGGGCGGCCTGGTACTCTTTTCTTTCTATGGTTGAGCTAATACATCGGACACATAGTGAGCGAATGCAGGGAATACAACAACATCCACATAGAGCCAACAGCCCCGCTACTGCTGCCAAAGATGTAATCACTGAGACTGTTTGTCCTTTCCACTTTCCTAATATCTGATCTAACCAACTTTGTATTGGATTCTGGACTCCTGAATGTGATCTCACTTCTATGGCCATTGCTCTGAGTCCTGCTAATGCGTTCATAACTGACCCTCCTGGAGCAGTGTTGTTGGGGATAAAGGTACAACATTCTTCCCCAAACATTGAACACACTCTTCCTTGAGCACTTAGCAAGAAGTCAATTGCCATTCTATTTTGATAAGTCATTAATGTGTTAGCTCTGAGTTCTTCTGCAAGGCCCCCCACTGCATCTCTGGTGAGATTAATTAATTTCTGGATGTTATAGTGTAAGTAGTTAATTCTGTCCACGTTCTTATTTATTGTACACCACCAGTATATAAATGACTCAAATCCTGAAGCTATCTGGTTTGCTAGCTTAAACTCTGTTGGGACTCCATGTGGCACTCCTATGGTGTCTATACAAGTTGGACTTCCCTCAAACACAGAGTTTGGATCAAACTTAAAGCTGTCTTCAGGACTGATGTCACGTCTGACTCAGTGGTAAGGTCGTGACAGGAGGACGTCCATCTGTGTCCATGGTTCTAATAAGTGTTGTAAGTTGTCAGCTGATGTGGGGAAGTAGGTGATGGGGTATACTAAGCTGATTACTGTGCATGTTCCTGTCCAGACTGAGAGTAATATACCCATTATCTGTCTTCCCCCACAATACCACCAGACATCTGCTCGTGCCTTGGTTAGTCGGGTAGCATTGTTCCAGGTAGTCACATTAATTGTGTTGTTGCACCAGGTTTCAGGGAGATGCCCTACTGGCATCCCTAGCTTGTCACATATAATACATGTGTGGTTTCCTTTTACTGGCTTAAATGCTGGCGGTTTGGCCATATTAGGTGCTCTGGGGAAAAGTTGATCCCATTTCAGGCACTGTCAAGAGGGGTTGTCAGTTATGTGTATTTCATACATGCAGTGGAAGCCAGTAGTCATGAATGGGGATGGAACAGTCAGTAGTACAGGTCTTGGCACTGAACAAACCACACAGCTACTTTTGGTGAGGCTTGTGGCTGCATCCCTCATCGTCTGCAACCATAGGTTTTTCTCAGGGAATCCCGTGACAAAGGCAAACTCCAAGTCTGTTATAATCTGTCTGACTGACTCATCTGGTCCCAAGTCTGTCATATTAGCCTCTCTTGCAATTTTCACAGATATACCTTGGGTGTTATTGGGAATTACTGCTGATTCTGATATTACCCTTATAAGGAAGTATCCCCATCCCAGACTAGTTCTGGCTATGTACAGACCATTGTCATCACAACTGGAATTTAACAGGACAATTCTTAAGGGGTTATAGCCCCTTGATTTAGCTCCGTTTGTGTCATTTTGTGGTATTCTACTGATTCTTAATCGCTTTAGCAGTGTGGGCTCTTTTAAGGCATTATGCTGGGCCAATCGTTCCATTCTTAGCCTCTCTCTACGAGGAGGAAGCTTGGTAGTCAATTCCATAGATTGACTTTGACATTTTTTGTCCTGACTGTCTGTGGCACATATTTGGACACTCCATGGTTGGTAAGACCATGAATTATACTGACTACAGTCCATTATGTCATATAGGTCTACGTCAATTACCCCCCTTTATCATCATAGAAATAAAAGGTTTGAGTGAGTTGTACTGGTTTCCCCTTATCTCCCTTTATGTCCATTATTTCCGGTATCCTTATTGGTGTTTCTGCCTTTTTTCTGGCTACCTCTATGGTGATTCCTTGCCTGATCATCTCATTTATGCACCACCGTTTATTGCATTTTGCTTTAAGGAGGATGGTCACCTTCCCCCCTCCACAGCAGCCTGCATCAAGAGGGTAACTTACCCATCATTCCTCCTCATCTGGATACAATTTAGCTACTGTCACATAGCCTCCCCATGTTTCATATTTGATCCAATCAGTGTCATAATGTCCTGTACCTTTGTTAGTGACTAAAGTAACCGTAGCCAGTGCGCAGCCATTATACTGATCTTGTTTTCATGTGTTAGTTGTGAACCATGTAATAGCTACATCTCCCCCTTTTGCTAATCCACACAGGGTTAGCAAAATTCCCACATATGAGCTAAGTTTCGTCAAAAGGGAAGTCCCATGTCTCCAAGTCATAGGGTGGGATTTGGAACGTCGTTGCGTCAAAGGGGCTTTCCTGGGCCAAGGGGGACTGGGAGAAAGGCAATGGGTGTGTGAACCACTCTTTGTCGGTTGGTGCAAGTGCCGGCACAGGACCAGCATCGCCAGAGCTGTCGCCATGTAGGCCAGAAGGTCCTTCATCTGGGTCAGACACATGGGGGCTCCCAGGTGAGGTTTCAGACTGCAAGACTGGGGTCCCTGTGTCTGGGGCCTCAGTTCTTGTGTCTGGGATCTCTGCTCCAGCCACCAGTGATGGAGCTTCGCTATCTGGGGATGCAACATCATTTTGTTCAGCAGGGCTAGCAACAGGGGCTGGAGAGTGCACCACACTGGAAGGGTTAGGGTCAGAGGGGACACGAGAAGAACCACCACCAGGACTGGGAGGGTCACCAGTGCCCCCACTGCCAGATGACTGACAAAGAGAAGAGGTGGCAGCACGCTGCTGGAGTCAACAGGATCGTCGGGGAGGTGGGGAAGAGGGGTCAGGGGGTTGTGGGCTAGTATGTACGGTGTCTGTTGCAGTGCTAGCAGGTGAAGAAGTATGGGGTGTGGCTTCCACATCCCCTTCAACATGCGGGTCAAAATGACCAGGTGGAGGCAGTGGGTGGTGACGAGTGCAGTGATTGTGATGGAACCAATAAGGCTTACCTTCAACTTTTAGAGCAGAAGGTGTAGTCAACACTACTTTGAATGGTCCCTCTCTACAAGGTTTGTTCCACTCACGTCTAAAAACTCGAATGAAAACTTGGTCTCCAACTTCAGTGTCTTGGGCAGCTACTGGGATGTGCGCCTCCTCTCTGGCATGGGCCTCTTTCACCTGTTGAAACACAAGCTTATGGATTTGAGTTAAGGCCTTCAAATAATCCCCTAATTCATTCTCAAGTTGGGCTAAAGCTGGACCTTCCTGTAACGGCCGACAGTGAGGGAGGGGCAGCGGTCTGCCAGTAAGCATTTCATGCGGGGATAGATGAGTTAGTCTGTTAGCCTGGGAGCGCAAAGCCATTAGAGCAAGGGGCAAGGCATCAACCCAAGTTAGCCTTCCATCATTGTCAGCCTGTATCTTTGCTATTTTATCTTTCAACATGCCATTAGCTCGTTCTGCTGCTCCCAGAGACTGAGGATGATACACGCAGCCATACTTCTGTTTAATGCCTAATCTAACAAACATTTCCTGAATGACTTTAGCCACAAAGGCTGGACCATTGTCTGACGAGATAGTATAAGGCATACCAAACCTAGGAAACACCTCCCTACACAAAAACAATGCTGCTGATTTATGATCCTCCTTAGCTGTAGGACATGCCTCTATCCATCTACTGAATCTACACACAACCACCAACATGTATCGTTTGCCTTTTACTGGATGCAACATGTCAGTACAATCCATCATAAGATGGGTAAATGGTCCCTCAGGCAGGGGAATATGTCCTAATGGATGCGTAAATAGTTTCCTAACATTATACTTAGGACACTGAGGACACAAGGAGAGTTGTCTGTCTACTGTCGCTGCCATATAGAGAGACCATCACACAGCTTGTTACTTTCTAATCACCTGATTTCTAGAACAGTGATCAGGTTCATGCATCTTTTTTACAGCAATAGGAAGTAAGGCTAAGGGTAACACAAAATGTCCATGAGCACTTCTCCATAAACCCTCATGTGGAGTAGCCGTTCTAATAGCCCCTCTTTGGACCCATAATCGCTTTTCTGCCTCTGATACACTATTTTGAGCTTCTATTAAGGACTGCATGTTAGTTATTGGGGCACAGTCCTCTTCAACTAAAATGGGTTCCTGTACTAACTGTCCTGTTGCCTCCTTTGCTGCTTCATCAGACAGATTATTTCCTCTAGCTGTCAATTAATCATTGTGCTGATGAGCGGCACATTTTACTATTGCTAGCTCTCGTGGCATCTTCATGGCCTGAATAAGGTCTTTTACAGCCTGGCCATGGGTTACTGGTGTGCCATCTGAGCGATTAAATCCTCTCTGCATCCAAATACTAGCGTTAACATGACAGACTCCATATGCATAAACTGAGTCTGTATATATGGTAACCTTTTTTCCTGCAGCTAATCTACATGCCACTGTGAGTGCTTTAATTTCTGCTAGTTGGGCAGAGCATGGCTGGTCAAGACTCACCACTTGCAATTTAGTAAAAGAATCATCAGGGTTTAATTGAACTATCCCATATCCTGCCCTATTGCCTGTCACCCTTCACACAGGATCCATCTACAAAAAAGGTCAGGTCAGATGGGATTGGGTGATTATACAATTTGTCACGTACTTTCATAAAAGCCTCTGTTCCTTGTAAACAGTCATGAGGCTCTTCTTCACATGGTAATACCATTCTAGTAGCCGGGTTTACTATGGTGCAGCGTTGTATGGTCAAATCTGGACCAGATAGTTATACTTCATATCCTGTTCTTCTGGCTTGTGTGATCACAAAGTGTGAGCTTGTAAGCAGAGCATGCAATTGGTGGGACGTGTACAGAAAAACTGAATGACCCATAGTGATTACTGATGCTTTTTTATAGGCAAAGGCAGCTGCAGCAAGGTCCTGATAACAGGGTGGAAGTTCCTCCTCCACTGCATCCAATTTAGTACTATAGTAGGCTATGGGTTGATTACCCGTTGGGCCTTTCTGCATTAAAACTGCACAAGCATAGCCTTTCCTCTCGGCCACATCAAATGAAAGGGTTTACTGTAATCTGGATTTACTAGGGCTAGAGCAGTTTGCATATCTTGTTTGAGAATTTGGAATGCTACATCAGCCTCATCTGTCCATTGTAAACAGGCTGCTTGGTTTGTTTGTCCAGCAGCTCTCATCATAGATCTCAATGGAGCAGTTTTTGTAGCATAATCACATATCCAAGGGCGGCTGAAACCCGTCATCCCCAGAAAAGTGAGCATTTGGCCCACCGTCCGGGGTTTGGGGGCCTTAATAATGGCCTCTAACTGTGACGGTGCTATCTGTCTTTTATTACCACTTAATTGTCTGCCTAAATATTCCACAGACTGCTGGCAAAACTGCAACTTTTTCTTATTCACTTTATGTCCTCCTTCTGCTAAGGCTTTAAGGAGTACACTTGAATCTGTTTCACACTGCTCTTTTGTTTCTGAGCAAACAAGAATATCATCCACATACATTAAATTGTGGACTTTACATTTACATGTGCAAGATCATTTGCCAGCACTCTGTTAAAAATGCTCGGGGAATGCACAAAACCCTGAGGAAGGCATGAATAACTGTACTGTTGTCCTTCATAAGTGAATGCAAACAAGTGTTGTGACTTAGGGTGTATAGGAACATTAAAAAATGCGCTTGTCAAATCTATTACAGTGTAATACTTTGTGTTTGGTGGTATGTTGGACAATAATTTATGTGGGTCTGGAACAACTGGAATTTCTTCTGCAACAACCGCATTAACAGCTCTAAGGTCATGCACTAGGTGATATTCTTCTTCAGTTAGCTTTACGTATAGGATAAATTGGCGTATTACATGTACTTTGTGTTTTTATTAATACCCCTGCTTCTAATAACCCTGTGATAGTGGGTTTTATACCATCTAATGCTTTTTGCTTTAAGGGGTATTGTTTTTGCCAGGGTAATTTAGCCCCTGGCTTTAGTTGAAATTGGATGGGCTCTACTGACTTAACTAATCCTGCATCAGTTTTATGTTTGGACCATACTTGCCCTGGAACCTGCTGTAATAGCGCTTCATGTTCTAAAGATAAGGCCATCTGATATCTTTGAGCTTTTGGTAGCATTACTTTTTCTGCAACTACTTCATCTACCTGAGTAAACTGAATTCTAAGAACGTGTCCATCAGGAGAGGCACTAATGGCTTGACATTCTGTAGGTATCCATTCTTTCACTTGCTGAGCTTTCTTGATCATTGGTCCTAAGTCATGTGACTCATATCCTTTCTCCACTGCTAAGGTGATATGTGGGGCTGATTCAGCAACTTGGAACCATTCTTTGATTTCTTCAGGGAGGATGACTGCTGCAGCGGCTCCTGCTGGTCTAAATATGATGTGTTCATACTGCACTGTTGATATTTTATTATTCATTCTTTCATCCCAACACCATGCATAGTCTTCATGGGTCTGTTCTGCGTCATACAGCATTGTGCAGTGTAAGGGCAGGGATGGTTCTTTGGCTTCTTCGCAATGATGTAGTATCCAGGGTTTCCACTGGTTCCATTCTTGGTGCAGAAAAAAAGTAGTCACAGCTCTCTCTCACTCCCTCCTGCAGCCGCACACGTAATTATGATTAATGGGGCGCCTCTCACACACACCACTCTTCCTCCCAGCAGCACACCACTCACAGCACTTGTATGATCTGCTAAACTATTTACATGAATCTCTTATTTTTCTTTTATCTTTTACTCTCTTTTATTACTACCAGTTTATTTACACGTACATATATGGACATTCACTATTTTACCATTACAAGCTTATTTATACATGCAGATATATGGACATGCACTATTTTACTGTTACAGTTTTATTTACACTGCAGATTTTGTACAACAGCTGATATCTCTCGAGACTTTTCCCAGCTCTGGCCTTACTCCATGATTAATCCAGCGGTACTTTTTACTTCCCGATCCCCAGTCCCTTCGACTTGGTGGTACTTTTAACTCATTTTCCCTGATACAAGCCTTCACTTGTCGGTACTTTTAATCCCATTACACAACTAATTTTCCCAGATACAAGCCTTCACTTGTCGGTACTTTAATCTATATAGTTAACACAATACAACCTTTTTCCCTGCTATAAGCCCACTCAGTGGCTTACCAGTACTTCAATCTTACTCATAACCCTTAATTGACAGCACAGAAACTCTGCATACACACAGCCAGCTCACGTCTCACACACTCCAATGCACTGTTCACACCACTCAGTCCGTGGCTCTGAAGACATGTGCTACGACTCTTAAGAATTATACTCCAGTTTTATCCTTACATTAAACATCACTTTTAGTTTTTTATAGAGAGGGTCAGTTACCTGTAGCCCTTCAGAGATCAGATGCAGACCAAGAGACATTCCCACTAACAATTTGTCAAAAAATAAAGCCAGATCTCACCTATATTTTTGGGCCCATGGAATCCTCCAGGTCCGCCCTCAATCTCCTTCAGGCCACCGGCTTGGGTCCCGTCTCCATCCTGCCGACAGCGCCAATTGACGAGACCAGATGATGGTTCTGTCTTGATGACCCCTGAGCTTCTTGGTGATGTTTTGGCTTAAACTCACTATCACTATTGTTAAACTTTAAAACCTAATAGAAATCTAGGACTAGAAACTTCAGAGTCAAAGATGAGTCAAGCCAGTCAGTCTTCAGAGCCGTTACATGTGTTTATTTGCAAACTACAAGGTAAACACATGGAGAGCACGTCCTGGGAAGTGTCTGAAAGGTGTCTAAATGGTCCCCTATTTTATACACTTCTGAGGAGCTTGGGGGCGTTGATTAATTCCCCTGAGCTCCTCCTGTCATTTTTCCTTCTTTACGAGCATCTGCCACCCTTATGTCTTATTATCAAATTATAACCTTGTCTGGTGCCCAAATTTTTACCTTTTTTTATATTATTTCTCATCATAACTGTCAGCCATAATATACCTTTGTGTATTATTTCTCATCATATGTCAACCATATCTATATGACCTATTCTAACTATATTATTTGTCCATTATGGCTTGTTCCAGGCCCAGGTCATCATCATTACAGCTTATTCCAGACCTTGGTCATTACCACTTATTAGATTTAGGTTATGTTCTATACCCAATATAGAAACATATGGTTCATGCTACAGGTCAACTGTCATCTCCATATGGACTTATTTACTTCTTGAATTTGTTATTTACTTCTTCACACCCAGTCTAATGAGACACAGCTGTGTCCACAGGTGAGTGTAATCAACAGAATGAGGAGGTAGGTGTGGCAAATTAAAGGACCAGAGACAGAGAAAAAGCAGCAGACGGATAGAGACGTGACAGACTCAGCATGTCTGTGTCTTCACTGCCTGTGGTGCTCGTTGTCATGGCAACGGCACCCGTGGTCTTTGTGGCACAGCTGCAGACAATTAAGGTAATTACGGCGCCACAAAAAAAAGAAAAAATACAGCTATACTAAAATAAAAAATAAATAAATGGAAATAATAAATAATGAATACAATAAAAAATAAATATATTTTAAAAATAAATATAATTAAGCTAAACAACTTCACATAAATTCTCTCTATGGAATGAATGAGCTTAGCCAGGATCACATACACAGACACATGGAGCTTTTTAATTAAAGGAACCTATTTAAACACTGCTTTAACAGGACTGACACAGACTGGGAGGCTTCTCATCTGAATACAGGTCTACAGAAAGTCTGTGGTGACATCAGTCCACAAACACTGATGCACAGATTCCACATATGAAGTGAACAGGAGCTATTTCTTTTACATCACACCTAGCCGCAAGTCCATCGATCTGGCAAGAGGCAAGCACACAGGTTACATTTCCTTCAGGACAATGTAGGAAAGTCTAGTTACATGATTCTGTTTGCTATCATGTCAGTGCCTTTCAAGTACCCATGATTTTAGTACACTAGTTCGTTGCTAATGTGGCTAACATGGTCATTCATGGTCATGCCTTCCAGAAAGTAGTCACGTTGATGGCAAACCTGGCAAGTTTCTCTGGCAATGTCAAACTAATCACGCGATTGGCTGGCCAGGACGTCAATCATTGATTCATGAATATTCATGTTCTGGGGTCCAAAAACGACGTGTTGATGAAAGAGCTCTGTAAACAGAGTAAGTTAGGTATGTCTTTTCTAAATCCTTGAGGTTTTTGGAACATACTCAGTTGCACATAATAACTTTAGATAATAAAGAACCCTTTTAAATTGGGTAAAAAAGGAATAATAGTTGGGCGTTTAGTTTAGTTTATTTCAGACACAAGGAAAATAAAACAATACAACAAATAAAATAAAAAAAAAACAAAAAACAAAATTAAAAAATATGAATAGTAGAAAAGGAACAATCGAAAGGAAACAAATGTTGTGCCTGAAAGGGAGTAGGAAGAAGCCATTGCTTATCCAGTCCTACCCCTCCAATTCCAGTCCTCAGACTGATTAGTGTCTAATCACATAATATTCAACATTAGCTTATGATTATTCATAAACACCCCCCACATATATATATATATATATATATATACACACACACACACAAATTTAAATCTCCATCTGTACTCCAACCTACATCTGCACCCTCATGTATATACACACACACCATACAATATAACAGCCTGGTAATGAATAATGATCACTCCTTTCCTCGTGTCAGGGTTGACCTGCTAAGACAGAGAAAGAACACAAAGGAGCCAGTATGGGTCGCTCGCGAGGAGAGAGGTTGCAAGCGCACTGCCTCAGTTACAGTGCCCCAACTCTCTCTGAAGAGTGTGCCTGTCCCTCTCCTCTTTTATTCTCTTTATGAGATCACTAGTTACATGGGT
>JAPQRP010063960.1:0-47104 GCA_037367295.1 Apogon hyalosoma | reverse complement strand
AAAAACTCCCTCCCTACCTCCCTTGGTCTTTCTCTCCCAGAGGTCAGTATTATTCGTGAGTGTTTATTCATCTTCTGGCCATTTTTTTAAGTTCCGATAAATGATTTATACCTGAAATTTCAAAAAAAAAAAAAAAAAAAAAGGAGAAAAGTGTATGTGCAAATGAAAAAAGCTGATTTGGATGATGGAAACCATTTTCTATCTTCTTCTCTATAGATAAACGTATGTATTTCATGTAATAGACTTGGGTAGTAAACTGTATATTCACTTCTGCTTCATGGGCGTTTCTTCATGGGTACGTCAACACTGTAGGTCTTGTCATGTTGTGGTCTGAAAATAAGATAAAATGATGTGCTTTTTTATCACAAACATCCCACTCCTTTTGAAAACTGTACCTTTATTATTTCTTTTTTGTTTGTTTTTTTACTGAAGCATCTGTGCTTTCGTTTTGTAGGTTTTTATTTCCTGACTTCTATCTTGGCGAGGCTTTTGAGATTGACTTGGACCTATGGTTGTCTGATCTTTTGCAGTATAACTGATTTGGAAAAACATGGAGCTCAATGCTGCTAATGCTTACTTAACTGCTTTGGAGTTTGTAGTTTTCACCTTAATTTTTTCCTTTTTCTGTACTAATAAGCAAATCTTATTAAACGTAGTTGTATGACGCTGTGAAGCCTTGTGGTCTTTTGCATGACCTGTCCACCTGCTCTGCTCTGCTGACGCTCACCTCGTCTCCAAAAACGCCTGTAAACGCATCTACAGCCGTCAAAAATACTACGCCCCTTTACGATTCTGATCAGGGCGGAGGAGGGTCTGTGAAATTACTCCTCAAAGATAAACACTGAGCTTCTAAAACTGATATCACTGCATCTTCTGGATTAATGGTAAGGACTGAACTTCATGTATCACACATTAAATGATATGGATCAGATCAGATATTATATTTTGGTATCAGCTACACCTTTTTCCAGCCACGAATCTGACAGTATTTATTACAGAATTCCAAGTATAAAAGAAAATCTATGTTCTGACAGTCATGTACAGAAGCTAAAGGCTGTACTTGGAGGTCAGAAACAGTCATGGTCAGAAGTATTTGGACACTTACACCAACACAGTGGATCTGAAATGATTCAGAAAGATGTGATTGAATGGTGGATCTAACTAAAATATATCATTGAACATTTTCAGAGATTCAAAAGTAACCATTGAGTGTGTGAAAGTAGGTGGCGCTGTAGGCTATCATCTACATGAGCACGTGCAATGTTAAACCGTAGGAGTATACCATTCTGCTGTTTTCAATCTAAAATAGCTCTAGCATTTTGTCATAATTGTGATGAGACAGAATTCATTTCATCTCCAAAAAATGTATTATTTTCGTTTTTTTTTTTAGTTTTATTTTCAGATTTGACTCTTTCACAAAGAAAGTATCTCAAACAAGGGAAATCAAAATTTCTGATGTGAAATTTCAAGATGCGCATTAAACATGTTTTGGTTAAATGTTAAAAAAAAAAAAAAGTAATCATTGAAGGAAGGAGAAGGAAAAAAAACTTTCAAGATAGAATAGAATCTGTCTTGATTGGATGTAAAGAATCTTTCAATAGAAGGAAGTAGAAACTGAGTTGGAATTATTTTTTAACCCTTTAATCCTATTCTGGCTTTTAAAAAATGTAGATATTTTTTAATTCAAATCTAGAGAAGTCAGTCAAGATTAGAAGATAAATAGATGGAGGCAGAATGGACAGTGTTAACCTGAAACAATATTCACACCAACATAAGGAAGGAAGGATGACACTTTTAAAAGGCAAGAAGGAAGGAGGAAAGGAACCATTCAATGACAGAAAAGAAACATCCTTTCCAAGATAGGAAGGAAAAAAGGAAGAACAGAAGATTCCTTTCAAAGAGAAGAAAAACTGAAAGTCAGTGTCCAGCAGGATGGAACTAATGAAAAGCACAAATAGGGGGATGGATGGATGGATGGATGGAACCTTTCAATGGTTTGAAGTTGGGATGTGAACAATTAATCAACTTTCAATTAATTACTGATAAGTATTTGCTCAATTAAACTATTAATTGTCGGTTAATTGCCTTTTTCCACGGTGGGATTTGTGGTGTCGACAGTGGGGGGCGCCACTGCCCAAACTAGGCTTCATCGCTGAAGTTGCGTAACAGGGAGTCACCCTGTCCACCTGTCCGAAAGCTGGCATCTCTGCTGAAATCTCGCTCCATTGTGTCAGGTAGCGATGCAAAGTCCGAAATGCCCATTTCTTCTAAACTGCCCCTCTTCAGATCCCTTTATTTTAATTCTCTGCAATATTTATTTAGTTTTACTCCATAAATGTCATTGCCTGGACTGTATTCAATGGGACAATAAATCAATCATTAAGGAATACGACATGCTATTTTCATGAAGTACATAAACAATATTTAGCTTTTATTGAAAGAGAAATTCAGGTTCTCAGGAAAATCGCCGCTTATCAATTCATCGTTAATCGATCAATAAGGTCAACCAACTAATGACTAATTCATTAATTGATCATATGCGTCCCTGGCTTGAAGGATGGAAAAATTGAGTTGGGACCATTTTTTCTTAACCTCCTCATCTCAAATGTACATGTTTTAAATGTAAATCTACAAACTTCAGTCTTGAACATAAATGGATGGAAGCAGAATGGGCAGTGTTAACCTGAGACAGTATTCACACCGATAAAGAAAGAAAGGAAGGAAGGAAGGAAGGATAGTAATATTCAGGAATGAAGGAACCTTGAAGGAAGGATGGAGAGAACATGTCAAAGCAAAGAAGGAACCTTTCAAGAGACAATAGGATCTGTCTGTAAACAATAGAACCTTTCAATAGCTGGAAGGAAGGAAGGATTTTTTTTTTTTTAAGGCATGAGAAAGAACCCTTAAAAAACAAGGATGGGAAGAGAATATTCCACAGACATGAAACACAGGAATAAAAATATTAAAGTCTGTACTGTTTTCTTTACTGTAGTTAAATTCATAATCGTTTTAGTGATTATTGTGATAGGAAAGGGTCATAAACCTAGAATCTTCTAGAAGGTAGATGGAGTTAAGTATTTCCTCCTGGTTTCTTTTTTGGGTCAAACACGTCTCCATAGTTTGTAGAGTTGTTGCTGTCGAGACCTACCTCATATAAATTATTCAGTCCGAAAAGTGTTGTAGCGTTTGAGTTCGAGGTACAGTCAGACCTGGATGCGTCACGCAGGGACGAGGACAAGAATACGCACATAAAGATCAAATTTACAATGGAAATATGAAAAGACGATGCCAAATATGTGATATTTATGATGGATGTAGAGGCCTCTGGAGTCAAGGGACTGTTACTCTAATAAAAATCTCCGAAACTGACCGAAAAACCAGACTTTTATTATCATTTGACTTTTTCACATCGTCCTCTAAACATCAGAAACGTCTTCTTCCAGCTCTTTTTCAGTTTATCTCATGTACAGAGCTTTCAGTTGGGAGTCAGTGGAATTACCTCTTTTATAATTAATGTCAAAAAAAAGATTAAATTCTATCATTTAGTGGGTAACAATGATCGAAAATACATGGTTTTATTAACTGTGAATGCAGTTTTTAACTAGTGTTTCCTTCCTAATTGATTAAAAATGTAAACAAAAAAGAAGTACAGAAACGTAATTATGTTGGGGTTTTTTTCAGCCACTGACAAGTATAATTAAGTGGTCTATTTATCCATTTTTCCATCCTGTATGTAGATGTTTCTGCTGAATCACTCTTGAATTATAACTCAAATTGCTATATAAAGTTTCATTTTCTACTTTAATTTTATGTCATTACTTCAGAAAATGATAATTTTGTTAATTTATTACAATTGTCGGTTTGCTTTATTAGGAACACTGCAGGGGGCTCGCTGCACTTCAAGATAATGGTGACAAATTCCGTTTTAATTCCATATTTGCTCTGAGGCATTTCAGCAAAGTTCATTAGAAATTCTGACACCAAAATTTTCACTTTTACTTTCATTTTATGCCTGATTATTAATATTCAGTTGATGTAGGCAGAAACAGTTGCAAATATTTCATGGCGTTTCAACATATTTGAGATTTTAACACAAATAATCTGCTTTCTTTTATTCTCTTGATGTCAAATATAGGTTATTTTATTTTGCCTGGACCTGAATGGCTGAGACGGTAACAAAGACCATTCCACGGAGCGCATCACACACAATGAAGTTAAACTGATAAAAAACAGATGTAACAGCAGTAAACAGAGAATGATCACGAAGGAAAAGTTAGTGTTTCCACATTAATCGTCAGTATTTTCAGTACGATGCTTCTCCTTGGTTTCACTTTAACTTAGAATAGTTTAATGCCTTTAATAGAAATGATGCACG
Source organism: Apogon hyalosoma (assembly GCA_037367295.1). NCBI lineage: Eukaryota > Metazoa > Chordata > Actinopteri > Kurtiformes > Apogonidae > Apogon > Apogon hyalosoma. Next base: position 42,729 of record JAPQRP010063960.1, on the reverse strand, counting down.
GATTGGTTAGTTTCACACAAAACAAGTTAAAAAAAAATTACCTTTATAACGGTGATTTTTTTACTTTCATATTTTGAGTAAACACCAGAGCCTGCACTCTCTCATTTTTACTGACCATCTTTACTTATTAAAGATGTTGAATTAGTCCTTTTACTCTGATATGTACTATTTCTACTAGAGCAGAGGTCTCAAACATGCGGCCCGGGGGTCAAATCTGGCCCACCAAAGGGTCTGGTCTGAAATGCAAAAATTACACTGAAGATATCATTTTAGGTCAGGTTCCACATACAGACCAATTTAACCTCCAGTGGGTTGGATCAGTAAAATACTATCATAATAACCTATACTCACAACTCCAGATTTTTCTCTTTGTACATGTAAACATTTTCATGTCATTTTACTATATTTACACTAAAACTATCATTTCACAAAAAACATGAACCTGAACAAATATGAACATTTTGAAATGTCTGAAGAGTAAGTTTACCAATATTCTGCCTGTTATTAAATGCTTTGTGTATTTGTAGATCCGCTGGGATCTGTAAGTTGTAATTTACATGTGTAAATGATAAACTGAGGTACAATATTGTTAAAACTGCACTTAGTTTTCTTAAAAAATTTCAGTTTGTTCATGTTATTCACATCGTTTTAAAGGATAGTTGGTAGATATAAACATTTTCATTGCATAATTTTACTTTTTTCACTCTACAACAGAGGAAAGTTTGGAGTTGACGTCATTTCTTCATTATTATGTTATTATTTAGCTTAACATGGCCCCTCAACTAAAATGAGTTTGACATCCCTGTACTAGAATAAAGGTGTGTACTTCTGCCCCCTTTAATAAGTGGTATCAGTCCTTAATGAAATAAGGACTAAAATAAATAAAAATCACATTTATTGATCTGTAAATGGTACTTCTGGAGGTGTGTCTGTATCAAAGCTGACCTGTAGGATCCTGTTTTAGCCTCATTCATGGCTTATCCTCACTGTTCTTCCTGACTGACTTCCTGAATGTACAATCACACCATCTACTGGCCACACACGGAACTAATCTGGATCCGGGAAAAGACAGAACAGAAAAATAGAATGTAATTCAAAGTTCTGCAGAATTTATTACAATTCCGCGATCATAAACAAAAAGCAGCAGTTACAGAAATATGTACAAGTCTATCGTTTCCTTTAAAATACTTGTGACGGGGTTCGGGTACCGGTTTCACCTTGGCCCCGGGTTCAGTCTCTGTAACGTTGCTTCCGCTGCAGCGTCTCCCAGGTCGTCGTCCACCGCGTTCAGAGGAGACGCACGTTTCTCCTGACACTCGTGGGTCTGGTAAACCAAGTGCCACCTGTAGGAGGGCGTCCTCGTGACTCGGCAAATGACGTGCCAGAGCTCTGCGATCCCCGTTTTTTCCCTTTTGTCGTACAAAAACACGTTTGTGTCCGTAAATTAGGAGGTGGCGACATGTTGCTGGGTGTAGCAGTGCTTTTAAGACATTATGAGAAGGAGGAGGAGCACGTGTTGAGGGTGATGTGGTTAACACTGTACTGGTAATTCTGTGTAGGAAGAGGAGGAAGATGGCAGTGCGGCAGCTGTAGCCGCCGTTAACTCGTAGATGATACAAATTCAACAGTGGAGCCGTCTTCTGCAGGTGCATCGTCATGGTAATGTTCTGTAAAGGACTTCTTCAGGGTTTCCTGGCTCTCAACTAGGACTTGTGGGATGTCGGATGATGTTCAAGTGCCCTTTCAAGAGGTCTAAAGTCTAGATTTAGTTCTCATTTTGGCTTTATTTATTGCTTTGGGTCTGCTAACAAACGGTGACTCTGCGTGTGGTTGACATTGGGGAAGTGGCCTAAGGGGGAGGGCAGATGGGTGAGTAGCAGCGATTGGAGGTCTCCTCAGACTCTGACCAGGTCCTGCTCGGCCAGCAGATGGGGGGGGCGAGGGGTGGGATCTGTGAGGCGCTACTGCAGGGAGTGCATGAAGCTGTCCAGGTTGTACTCGGAGTCGTACTGCTGCTGGTCCCACAGCTCCCCCAGACCGTCCAGAACCGACTTCATGGACGCCTTCCCTGAGGTCGACGGCGACTGCTCACTCTTCTCACCCTTGTCGTCCTGGAAGAAATAAAAACGCAAATAAATGCAAGAGGAAGTTTAAACTAGAATAGAATAGAATAGAATAGAATAGGCTTTGTCATGGTGTGTTCAATCAAAGTGCTACTTCAGTCAGTGCAATATTAATAAAAAGCCAGTGTCAGAAAATAATAATAGAACAAACATAAAATTACGAAAGAAAAAACCCTACAAAGTAAAAGAAAATAGAATACAGAATTTAACAAAAGTAAAATAATAGAAATGTGAATATATAAATATGAGTAGACACAATATTAACAGTGTAAATATTTATGGAAGTCTATAAAAACAGTGCATTTATATTTGAATATTGCATTGTTATTATAAGAACAGAGGATTACTGCAAGACTTCTAACATAATTCACATAATACAGGAAGTGATTGTATGAGGACACTACAGACATGTACATATTAGTGGCAGTCGAAACATTCTCTTTTAATTTTATTTCATTTTCTGTTATTTTTACTCGGGGTGGCCGTGGCTCAGGAGGCAGAGCTGGTCGGCTCGAATCCCGCTCTGTCCTAATCATGTGCTGTTAAGTCCTTGGGCAAGGCACTTCACCCTCCTTGCCTCCAGTGCTGCTACTCACACTGGTGTATGAATGATCGGTGGTGGTTGGAGGGGTCGTAGGTGTAAATTGGCAGCCACGCTTCTGTCAGCCTGCGGATACATATGTAGTTTACCACCACCAGTGTGAATGTGTGAGTGAATGAAAAATGGATCCACTGTACGTGCTTTGAGTATGCGTTAATAGAAAAGCACTATATAAATCTAACCCATTATTATTATTACTATTTCTTACCCACATCATCACCAACACGCTTTAATTACACAGTCATCTAATAAGGACTGTTGTGATCTTTTATCACCATACTCGAGGACAATGGAGTCACATGATCAGTATCCCATGATGCATTGATCATTATCACCTTGACGATCACAAAAGTGGCCAAAACGAGGACTTTTATTTTTGTGTCAAATACCTCAGCCTCCTTCCTGTCCTTTGTATTTTTGCATTACTTACTTTTTGAGCGTCACCGATTATTTTTCGTTCTTCTGTGTTTGACGTTTCCTTTCAGACTTTTTAAGCCACAGGGAGACCGGGTAAGACACGTATGTAGTTTAAGTTAGCATGAGATCTAAGATGATGTGAGTTTCTCATCAGCCTTGGCTGTAAATGTTCTGTTAAGACTAAAATAGTACAAACCCTGCTGCTGTACACAGAAGGAAGAGCAGTTAAACGCCACTTACAGGCCTGTAATTTGCACTAAACTTACCAAACATCCTTTTTATGAGTTGATTTCAAACTTAAGTTCACATCAGCAAGAAACACCGGATTATGACATGATGTACACGAAATGCTCGTAATGACGGCACACCTTCAATGTAAACAATTAATGTGCTTGTATGAATTCATAGTTTGCTCATATGCGTTGTTTGCTTCGTTTAATAAAATCTGCATTATTAGAGCTAGAATTAAATGGATTCTAAGAAGGATATCCAAGATGCAAATTAACTAGTAATATAATCAAAATCTACATTACAGTTTAATCTCACAATAGTTGAATCTAGGTCACGGTTACTATAGAAACACAGCCGTGGAAGTGGAGGTTTTACCTTATCGAGGGTGAACAGGTTGAGGAGCTGGTCGGTGCCCATGCTCTGCAGGCTGGCGTTCTCCTGGCTGATGACGGTGTTGGCGATGCTCATCTTGAATTTCTGCAGCCCCATTATTTTCTCCTCCAGCGTTCCCCGTGTGATCAGCCGGTACACGTTCACGACGCGTTTCTGCAACACACGATTAACAGTAAATGTTTAACGGGTTGATACGCGATAGTCTGTCGGCCCGTCTGCCAATTTCATTTCACTTCGTGTTGTATCACTGGTTTCAGACAAAAGCCACCGTGACACACAAACCCGAGACGGTTTTCTGGACATATTTAATTATGTATCAGGGAAACGAGTCACATCCTACTGTGGGATGTAGACGCATCTAAGGTTCAGTATCGCATACAGTGGAAACGGCTTAAAGTGACGTCTGTCTGGTGCAAACTGATCACTACACGTCAATGATTTTTAGAGCTGAACCTCTGATACTTTGTTTATTTGTGGTTTATTGACCTTAGACTGTTGACTGTGGTCATATACAGCCAGATATTTTTATACCTTTTACATTATACACAGTGTACAGAGGTTTCAGGGCGAAGTCAAGAGAAGGTTAACATCTGGTCCAAAAAATGTTATTACAATAATATACACCAAACGTATATTTTTGGGTAAGTGATTACTTATATTTTCAGGAAAATGTATTTTGAAAGGAGAAAAAAAATTGTGGAAAAAAATTTTGAGGAGTTTTATGAGCGTGAATGTTTGGAAAGTGACACCGTTTTGTGCTGTCATTCTGGGTTCATTTTATAAACTCTATAAATAAACTACATTTATTCCAAATACATTGATATTTGACTATTACATTATTTATTTCATATTCTATACTGTTTAAATTAATAAATGCACATATCTATGCAAAATACATTTGAATTTAATGTTAATATTATCTGTATGTTGTAAATATTGCAAAAAAGTATATGATATTGATAATTGAAATAAAAAAATGTTTAATTTGATATTTACTTTTGTTGTCCATCCGTGATGCTGCCATTTTTCAAAACTCTTGCTATTTAGGTCTGATCAAATATTTTTTTCCTCTAAACCCTCCATTTTACAACCTAATAATTGGTTAAGGTATACACTGAAAACATTTTAGGATGAAAATGTCATAGCATCTTCACTTTTGAGAACTTTGTAATTCTAGTAAAAAACAGACGTTAACTTTTTTGTCCATCCGTGGCGCATTAGTTTTTGATATATTTCATTTAAAAATATTTGAAACTGAATTTTGCCCTTTGAGTATGTTTCAGATGGCATTTAGACCTTTACGATTATGTGGAATATTTGTCTTAAACTTGTCTGGTTCAAAAGTTCTGAATCAAAAAGTAGTGGGTGGTTCATCTGTGATGACACTGACCTCACCCTTCAGCAACTGAAAAATACCTGATATCTATTTCCAAGTCAACTCACTTGTAATTTTAACATTTTGTTTATTTGTAGCCTAAAATTACCTGGAAAGCTCACACTAAACACAAGTGTCTTATCACCAAAGCAAAACAGTACAACGCTTAATTGACAAAACTACAAATGACTGCAGCCATCGCTTAAATTGCTGTTTTCTGCTTCTGCTGATGTAGAATTCTCTGTGCAAAGAAAAACATCCATTAAAAATCCGTCTGCGGCTATAAAATATCTCATTCAGTAAATGTACTCGCCTCCAATTATCCTCCTTCCTCAGCAGATAGCATTTTATATTTATTTATCAATGTAATTGGAGCTCACAACTCAACATGACATGATGCATTTACAGTGTGTGATGGACTTATTTTTCTTTTTGTGATGGATACTGTATGAAGCCCAAAAACAATTTCTACATTTTCTATCAAAAAGTAGATAAAGTGCGTCTATTCCAAGGCATTTCAGGTTCAAATGATACAACATGAATGCACATTAGCTGATGGGAACTGTAAAACTGTCAGGATCGCTGCCGACTCTCTGCATTTTCCTCACAGCAGATGCATCGTGAAACCAAATCAACACTTCCAGGTTTAGCGTTCGATATCTGTTTTGTTTAGGAATGATTGTTCCAGGGTTTTGGCTCCATACAAGTGGTTAATGTTCAACCACCATCACTATAACGGCATATCATTTGCTACCGATGTACAGATTCTGACTAAGCGTACAATGCAAAAAGTAGAGATCTGAAAAGATAACCAGATGAGCACCACACTGATTAAATTTCACAGAACACTCCTTAATCTATGAGTATGATGTACTACATCCCACAAGTATTAACGTTGTTTTCCTTTCATTTAATCACAGGTTGAATTTAATGCATTTCAGCACCATCTACTACTGGAGTTTGTGCCATAGTTGTCTATTTACATGCATTAAATACTGATCTACAGCTCAAGAAATTTAAGCCAAAAAAAAAAACAAACTTATGCAAAAGGCAAGGAAAACTAAAAAATGTAAGTGCATAGAACTGTTATAGTATCATACATTCTTATTTCTGTTCACTGCTGAAACCATTTCAGTTACAATCTCCACTCAGTGAATACTTTAAAACTGTTTGTTCCAAAGATAAGGACTGAATTAGGAGAAAAATCTTTTAGGTTTTCAGCTCCTGATGCCTGGAACAAGCTTCAGTCTGAGCTTCATCTACACACACTTTGAATGATTTTAAAGAGCGTTAAAACTTTGGAATCAGTGCTGTTGGTCTATAAATGTTTCAACTGACTGTATATGTTGTCTATGTTTGCAAATGCTTTTATTGTTGTAAAACTGTAATGTAACTAGTGCTACCATCTTAGCCAGGTCTCCCTTGAAAAAGACCCTCCCCTCCAATCTCAATGGAATCAACCTGATTAAATAAAAATAATGAAAAATATTTTCATACAAATGATGATTTGCAGTAAACCTGGAGTAAACCTGGTTATTCACCCATATGAATAACCAGATTTACACTAAGTTACAACTAATAGTTTCTTCTGAAATGATCAGTTTTAAATCTAATAAATAATAGCAAATATTAAATATAATGTAAACTTCAAGCAACAGCTGAACTCTACACTCCTACAGGAAGTAGTGTAAAGTGTACAGTGCAAATGCCATATGAGATTCTGATACAATCAAAAGCAATTTATCAAGGAGCATTCTGATGTTACTGGGGCGTGGCTGTATTCATTCATTCATTCCCACATGTGCGCAACATTGGTACCTGTCCGATCCTGTGAGCACGGTCCATGGCCTGCAGATCTCTCATAGGGTTCCAGTCATGTTCCACAAACACCACAGTGTCTGCCCCCGTCAGGTTCAGACCCAAACCTCCAACGTGGGTGGTCAGTAGCAGCACATCAATGGAAGGATCATTATTAAACCTGGGAAACACAGAGAACAGAGGTGGGAAAAGGTCAGGCAGGGTTTTTTTTTTTTTGTTTTATGCTTCGATAAAAGCGAGTTGCTCTGCTCACCTGGACACGATGGAGTGGCGCAGGCCTGCCTGCACGCTACCGTCCAGCCTCAGGTACGTGACAGTAGGGAGTTTGGGTTTCAGCAGGTCGTGCTCAACAATATCTAGCATACTCTTCAGCTGGCAGAAAATGAGCACACGATGCTGGGCTACCACAGCTTCAGTGCCCCCCTCTGATCCTCCACCTCCGCCCAGCCCACAGTCCAACAGCAGCTGGAGGACAGAACACAGCAGAACCACAGCTTGAGATGACGCAGAGTTAAACAGAATGTGAAAAGACAGCCATTTTCAGATAAACAATGTTTTGCTCAGGTCTGTATTCTGGCCGTGATTACGTGCAGTATACTCAGAACTACTACTAAGATACGATGAAAACCCCTTTAACACTGGATAAAAAACACCCACAAACAACTGGTTTTGTCGTCAGTGTCAAAGAGAACAATCTGCATTCAATCACAGATGATGAGGATTTAACAGCTGCAATTCAGGTGTGTAGTGATAGAAGCATGACACCTGGATGGACCCACTACTCTTCATCCTGTTCCTAGGGCAATGCTAAGACACGCACTGACGTTCCGAATACTGGTGCATAAACAGTTGGTTTTTCAGCTGGAAAATCATGCAACTGTTATTTTTTTCTTTGTTGTTCTTTGATATATGGAAATTTCCTGTTCCCTGGTACATCCATAAGATCAAATATGCACACCAAAATAAAAATTCAGAGGTAAACACAAGTTATTCACCTACTTTTAGCTAAAGAACAGATATTGGCGCAAATTTTTCATGTGAAGGCCTATTCATGCTCTATGTTAAAGATGCATACGTATACAGACGGAGCGTTCTGTCCATCCTCTGTGTTCACTACGTACGTTATTCTGTCCGTTTCCTAGGAGCTTGCAAATGCAAAGTCAAATGGTGAGTGAAATGGCAGAAGTTTTCAAAGAGCGACTGTGTAAGTGGAAAAACTACCGACATATTTATGACAATTACCCTTCTCAATACCAACATTAATAATACCTCCACTGTCATCATCAAAATTTGTTATTACCGACTTCCTTCTCTCAAAAAAACTGCACTCTTCTTCATGATAGTCGGCCAATATGTCAATTAAGAGCAGTGCCCTCTGGTGGACTGATTGATTGATAAATGCTCATTCTAACGCAATGAATGCATAGAAGTATAAAGGCAGTGACGCTTGACAATATTTGAAACGGATGCATCCATTTATGCATGTAAAGCCAGTGTGAATGGGCCTTAAACCTGTAATCGTTGCTGACCTGTTTGAGAGCAGAGAGTTTGGGTGCATGTTGAATGTCCCGCAGACTGGAGTTTTGACCCGCCAGCTGCTCTGTGATGCGTTTGTACTCTGGATGCTGAGGCGTCAGGACCAGGCTTGGGTGGTTACACAGTTTCCGCAGGTACTGTAGGGCCTGAAAGAATGGGAAAATTATGGTTAAAGTTCATCAAGATACATTCAAATTGAAAAAACTGACGATTTCCCATTAAAAAAAAGGCATGTACCTGGAAGACATGACCTGTGGCTTTTAATTTGGGTTTCTCCTCATCCTCTGTAGAGGCCACAGAGATGGTGTCCTCCACACTAGCCTTGGCACGAGACTTTGCAAAGTCTTCATATAGCTGAACCTGCAGGTAATGAGCACACATAACATGTTTTTACTTATGGAAGATTACCAACTTATGCATTTCAACTGTCACATCCCACCTAACCTAAATTCAGCAATTAATTATTTTACAATGAGTTGTTTGTAAGTCTTTGGCAAGTTTTCAGTAGTCCTAGTTACTTTCAATGAAGAGAAGTTCAAAGTAGATATAATGTTTTGGTTTTTTGTTTATTACACTTGACTATAGCAACTGTAACACAATAATTTCCTCCTGGGATTAATAAAGTATAATGATTATGACACAGCACAGCAGATGACAGGAGCAGCCATCTTGTACCTGAAGTGGACTCAGGTTGCAGTAATAATCCTGAATTATTTTTGGAGGAAGGTCCTGAAGGACGTCCTCCTTCATCCTCCTCAGAAGGAAGGGTAACACCTGCCGATGTAAGGCCTCCATCGCCAAAACACCTGAGTGGAAACTGTGGTTAATATCCTCCTCATCATTAAACAGAAGCTGGACAACAGGATTCAACATTTGGCTTTTGTTCCATTCCAGTTGAAAAACAGGAGCAGACTCACCGGCCTCCTGTTCCCGTGAGGAACTTTTGGCGTCTCTGCTGGCCAGGATGGGTTTGCCATAACGAGCAGCGAACTGGCGTTCCGTCCCAAGGAAACCAGGCATGAGGAAGTCAAACAGCGACCACAGCTCCAGGACATTGTTCTAAAGATGAAAAATAAGGAGAACACATTCAATATTCCTGCACTGATTAGCAAACGCAAAAGGAGAACTTACAGGCTTGGAAGTCAACTCACCTGGATGGGAGTGCCTGACAAAATGACTCTGAAGTTGGCAGCTAGCTGCTTAATGGCTTTGGAGAGTTTGGTTTTTCCATTCTTGATGACATGACCCTCATCAAGAATACAGTAATTAAATTTGATATTTCTGAAAAGAAGAGGAAAAACAAAGGGTGTATTTAATACAACGGACAACACCTAAAAACACACAAAGGCAACAAAAGTAACGGTTCTCACCTAAAAAAGTCAATGTCGTTTCGTACAACATCGTAAGAGGCGACTATGAGGTTATGTTTTTTTACTTGGTGCTGCAACCTGGAAAAGGAAATAGACCTTTGTGAGATGACGGTAAGTTAAAAAGTCAGAAATGAATAAACTAAGATGAAGCCTTACCGCATCCGTTCTGTCGGAGGCCCAGTGTAGTGCAGAGGGTTGAGGTACTCTTTGGCGCAGAACTTGCCCACCTCGTCCACCCAGTGGCCAGTCAGTGTGGGAGGACACACAACGAGGGAGGGGAGAGGACTACAGTCTGCAGCCTTTGTCTTGGCATATTCCTGTGCCCTGAGGGTGGAGTTGAGATCAAACATGTACATAAAACCAGGACAAAGCATCTGAATCGTATCTGTGCAACATACATGACTTTGAACCTGAATAAACTACACTGAAAATGAGTTTTGTAACCGTATGTGGAGATATAAGCTGATGTTACACCATTTTACTGTGTAGACCAACCTTACAAATACCCATTTTATTTATTTTTGCCATGTTTTCACATCTAGAATTTGTGTGAATGCTATGTGCCTCCTGTTCATATTCCTGATGTCTTTTGGTGTATTTCTTTACATGTTTATGTTCACATCCAAGTTGGGGGTGGGGACTTATGTTAAGAAGGACAGTAAAAATGTACACACTGTATGATGCATCCATGTCATGCTGTTGAAAATCTATAAATAAAATTATGTTTTTAAAAAATACCCATTTCATTCTACTCTTATTTTGCACAATGTGGAAAATGGAAATATTTCATCATTAGGTAATTACATATATTGACAAATATGGCATGGTTTACATCAGTTTGTCCTATATATGTAACCTGACTTGAATAGAACCTTGCTCATTCCATTTGGTGTGAACCCAGAGCTCTGTAAAGGTATTAAATAAAGACACATGACAATATCTTGTTTACTTGGTAATTATTTCTAACAGGCTTGAATCTGAATTCATATCTATAATGTATTCTGTTGTGAAGTCAATCCTCTTTTTGGTTTTAATGGAGCAGTTTGGACTGTGTACCTGAGGTAGTGATCTCCTGCCAGGATGCAGATGGACTGCAGGGTCTTCCCGAGGCCCATATCATCACACAGGATCCCATGCAGTTTGTATTTGTTTAGGAAGGACAGCCAGTTCACTCCATCCTGCAAGATGGGAAAGAGTAAAAACCATGGAAATACGGTTAGCAAAAAGTTTTAATGTGTGCAAATATAATCAAAAACAAGACAGAGTTTTAAATGCAGGGGGAAAAACAAAAAAAAAAAAAAAAAACAGTTGTGAGTGAAGTTGGCTTCATCTCAGTTACTTTCATCCAGACATGGCAGCTGCCACAATGGCATCCATATTATAACAGAAAGAAGAGATGGACACCACACTTTCAGAAAGACCAGGTGTTCAGACTTCACTGTCGAGAAAACCACTTGTTGTCAGCGTGTCTCTTTCCAGCCTTAAGCTTTTAAAAGCACAACTTTATTTCCTAATGTGGCAGAAAAATGAGCAGACTCAAGGTGAAGCGACAGCTGGGGTCCCTCGAGTGCTGTAGGAGTTGTTTTTAAACATGTGGGCATCTCCCATCTGCTGCTTGAAGGGGTATAGTCATGAGGCGGGGGGCCCTGAAAGCTGACACACACCTGCTGGTATTTCCTGAGCTCAGCCTTAATGGGAACAGGGATTTTGTAGTTCTCCAACTTGCGGCCGTCAAGCAGTTGCTCCAGGAAGTGGCGTTCTCTGGCTTTCTGGCGAATCAGCTCAGCAGACATGGCTGGAGGGTCCGGTATACCTGCCTGGTAAACAAAAAGGTAATACCATTAAAAGGAAAGCATTAGTTTCAAAATGTGGGTTCAGTGCACAGCAAGTGATTTCTCAGAATGTTTCATTTGAGATATAAAAACGCCCTTGGGCTAGCGTTTAGCATCCTTACCTCTAGGGGAAGCAGGCGGATGAGGGTAGCAAAGCACTGTGTGGCCATAAAACGAATGCTATCACTGGGGTCGCTCATACGGCCCAGCACCGGCACAACCAGCAGCACGATGTAGGGAACGATGTCCACATCCAGCTGCTCCATAACACCTGCAGAAAGGCTCGTCAAGGGCAACGCGATCAGAATAACACAGAAACATTTCATCGCCTTTGGGTGGAAACCTAGTAAGTCCATTCTTGGTCCTTTTTTTTTTTTTTTTTTTATTGTCATAAAATTATTCTATTTGTCAGTCTTCATGTTGGCCTGATCGTTTTAGAAATATTTAACCAATGAAAAGTGTTAACTCATTCATTTATTTAGAATATACACCGTTCCAGTTTCCTGAAAAATAACCGTTTTGGACACGAGAGGTTTCCACATGACAGCGACAATTTATTGCATTTCACATTGTCCAAGTACACCAATCAGCGATAGTATTCTGACACTGACAGGCAAAGTGGTGTTAATGATGATCATCTCATTCTAATGGGACCTGTCAGTGGGTGGATATATTAGGCAGCAAGTGAACATGTAGATCTCAAAACTGATGTGTTGGAAACAGCAAAATATTCAAGAGTAAAGATCTGACAACTTTGACAAGGGTGAAATTGTGATGTCCAAATCACTAAAGAACAATCAAATATCAACCAATCCAGTATCTACGGGAGCAGAACATTATCCCCACACTGCAAAAATCTAAATCTTACCAAATGTATTTTTCCCTCATTTCTAGTCCATATATCTCACCACAATTAAAATAAGACATAATCACCTAAAGAGTAACTTTTCAGTGAGATATAAGGACTTATTTTTAGACAATAGATCTGGAAAATCTTATTTCAAGAAATTTTACCAAGATAATTTTCACTTGTTCCATTGGCAGATTTTCTTGCTTAATTCAAGCAATTTAAGTGTGATGAGAGTTTTACTGGTGAATCAATGTTGTAGAACAGGGATCTCAAACTCATTTTCTTTCAGGGGCCACAATCAGCCCGATTTGATCTCCAGTGGGCCAGACCAGTAGAATAATAGCATAATAACATATAAATAATGACAACTCCAAATTTTTGTCTTTGTTTTAGTGCAGAAATACCCCATTAAAATATGAAAATACTTTTATAAACTATCCAAACAAAAAAAAGATGTGAATAACCTGAAAAAACTGAAATTTCTTAAGAAAAATATGGGCAATTTTAACAATATTATGCCTCAACTTATCATTTCTACATGTGCATTATGGATTGGATCTACAAAGACACTAAACACTTAGTGACAGGCAGAAAATTGTTAAAAACTGTGCTTAATTTTCTGTAGACATTTCAGGTTGTTCCAGTTACTCACACGTTAGTGTTACAGGATAGTTTGTAAATGTAAATATTTTCAAAATTTAATGTTATTTTTTGCACTAAAACAAAGACAAAAATTTGAAGTTGTCATTATTTATAGGTATAAGGTAATTTTTTTTCCACATTAAACTGAGAATATGAAGTCATTATTTTTTGTAAGTTATTACACTATTATTTTACTTTATTTGACTGTAAAATTTTTGCACTTTGCAAATTCATCCAACGGGCCGGATTGGAACCTGTGGTGGGCCGCATTTGGCCCCCAGGCCACATGTTTGAGACCCCTAGTCTAATATATTCAACCCTGTGAAAGGACCTACTATTGGAATGACATAATCCACACTCTTAAAACTTCTCCTGTCAGTGTCAGAGTGTTACAGCGGATCGTTTTTTTATGAAACAGAGTAGAGATGAAAGTCTGCGTGTGAAGGATACAGGCCAAAGCCTCGATGGAGCCTTCCTGTTTGGTGCAGTCGTCGATGGCTGCTAGCCAGGGCAGCACACGCTCAAGGAAACTGTTCATGGTTTCCAGCATCGCTATCTTACTGAGCACGCCCACACAGCGGGCCGCCATGTGACGCACTGCTGTGTACGGGTGCCGCAGACACGTGAACAGATGGGGAAGATGCTCCAGCAGCTAAAGCACACGAGAAAGATAGTCACTGAAAAAAGTCAACTCAAGAATTCGTATACTTTTGAAAAGATATTTTGACTGAAGGAAGATCAAGATGCAGTGATTCTTCTACTTACCAGCGGTTTTAGTTCAGTAGACATGGCTCCGGCCATGATCTCCAACACCTGTAAAGAGTTGACCAGTTCTTGGGCTGGAGCATCTCCCCTTTCCAGCTGGACCTGTCGATCTGGAAGACAACAACAGACTCAACTCACTGGGATGTACAGATTTTATATATATATATATATATATATATATACATACATACACACATACTGTTTCATAGATAAAGCTAACGTTACATACCGTTAATACTGTAAATTTGCATCTATTCATATTTTTCTAGTGTTATTTCTTGTTCTATGTTACGTTGTAAAACTTATATTCTATTTTCTTATCTTCAGTTTTTGTAATTTTATATTCGTTCTATTCTTATTTTCTAAAGTACTGGTGTATTGTTAATATTGCTGCACTAACTGGAGTTGCAATCCTAATTTCACTGTACACAAATTGACAGAGGCCATTCTATTCTAGTCCATTCTATTCTAAAAAAAAAAAAAAAAAAAAAAGGAGTCAGGCATCATAATGAGTGGATGAGCTTGTGAAAGTTATGTCTATTTAACCAATTATTTCTAGCTACTGTGAGGATTTTAGACTCTTTAAACGTTAAACGTCATCTTTTTGTTCTTGTTTATTAATAATAAAATAATAGATTACATTTTCTGGTGCTGTTCTATTTTGTGTACTCAAAGTGCTTACATTTATGTTGAATCACTTTGTAACTTGACTTATTCTTCTAAAAGTTTTGTTATTTTGCTGAATTGCTATTCATCATTTTCATCACTACTGTATGTTTCATTGTACTCTTTCAGCTCTATACTTCAAATTGCCTTGACCTCAATACATATATTCCAAGCCAAAATCAATATTAAGTCAATAACTGGAAAATTATAACCTCTGATCAAACAAAGTAGGCAGCGGCTGCTATTTGCTGTGTACAAGATAAAAAGCTGTTTGTGCAGAGTGCATCAGGCGAATCAACGCACCGATTCCTTGATTCGCATTCACCACCGTCCTCAGTGGTCCCACCGTGTTCTCCCAAAGGTACGGCAGAGACTTTGTGAGGTCTGCCCCAAAGTGCCGGGCAATAGTGGTCAGAGAAAATTCTGCCCCTCTTCTTTGAATAAGAAATGGCTTCTTGCTCTAAAAAGAACAGAGAAAAAAATATTAGATTGTATTGTTGTCCTGTATGAGCCAAAAGAGAGCACAGTGAGTAAAAGTCTTCATCCCTCAGTACCTCATCGTTATCAGTGCTGATGGTGCTGCCAGGAGGTAGCTCTGTGCTGGGGGGCTTTGGCGCCTTAGGGACCGGGCCTCTTTTACTGGTGATGGCAAATGCTGCCCTTTGGTGACGATAAAGAGTGATAATTCCGCGAGTTTTGTTGACCATGTGATGCATGCCATCTTTTTCCAAACTACTGCCTAAAAAATGATTTAAAAAAAATAAATAAAAAGAGGGAAATGCAATGAACAGGAGGAAAAGTATAAAATGACCTTCACTGACAAAGTAGTGATAGAGGAACAGGAATAATGTCTGCTCAATAGTATGTGGTGACATTTGATGTATTAATTACTATTAACTTAAAACTCCTTTGAGACTAACACACTTTTGCAAGACAGATGAAAGAAAAAAAAAACAAAAACAGTCAAGTCTCATTTATCATATATATTCAATTCAAAATTTATATAACAACCAGATTTATTTTTCTCTATATTTCTTTTTAACACTTGTTTTTCTACCGGTCATTTCTCTTCACTTGCTTGTTGCTGTTAACTGAAATTTCCCTCCAGGTGGAATAAATAAAATCCTATCTTATCTCATCAGTAACCCTCAGGGAGCATGAGTAAAATGCTTCAGATGATAACAGCTTTCAGTCGCTGCCCCCAAATTGTGGAATGCACTACCTTTGCACATCAGAAAGGCCGACTCAATTTCTGTTTCTAAACTCACTCTTAAAACATATTTTTTCCTCTTTGGCTTTTAACTCGGGGCGAGAGGTTGGCTTTTATTGATATAATGTAAAATTACTTGTATTGTTTTTATATCTGTGTACAGCACTTTGGCCAACTGTGTTGTTTTTAACCCATAAAGACCCAGTGTTACTTTTCTGGCAGTTCCCAAATGGTTTTTCCTCATTTTTTAACTTTTCTTATGTGATTATACTATCATCATCAGTACGTTGCATTCTTATGGGAAAATCAGGTATTTTCCTACATTTAATTTACTGATTGATGTTCATAAAAGCTCAAATTAAAGTTAAGGGTTATTACATCAAAAGCAGAGAACATGGAGGAAAAAGTGGCTTTTTCATTAAAATATATCATGAACTGAACATAAGAATAAGCGTCTCCATCCACTGTCATTGATCCAACTCCATGGGTTTTACTGGTGAATTAATGTTGTAGAAGATGACGGTGTTTCCACATTCACTACAGAGCCTCTAAACGTCCAAATGGGTCATATCGGATGACCATGAAAAGATGAATAACTGTATTTTACACCAATTATTTACATGGATTGATAGGATTAGTGGATCAACAGTTATTTAACTTTTCATATCAGTAAATGATTTTGGTCGCCAGCGGGTGTTTGGGTCTTTATGGGTTAAAATACTTTATAAAGTTGACTTAAATATGGAAAGCTACTGACATGACATACGTTCACACAGGATGAACTACATAAACTTATAGTTTTAACTACAGTTACCCTTTGCATTTTCTTGTGTTGGGGGAACAGGACAGGCAGAGGATGGAGTAGCTGAAGAGTCGACACAGGCCGAGGCACAGAGGTTTTTAATAATTTTGGGATTGGGGCAGGGTGAGCGGCTAGCACACT
Source organism: Apogon hyalosoma (assembly GCA_037367295.1). Taxonomy (NCBI): domain Eukaryota; kingdom Metazoa; phylum Chordata; class Actinopteri; order Kurtiformes; family Apogonidae; genus Apogon; species Apogon hyalosoma. The sequence continues at coordinate 25,957 of JAPQRP010063960.1, read as the reverse complement.
GCTGCAGCAGCTTGGCTATGAAAGAAGCAGCATAACTCTGGATCAGGGTGTTCTCCTCTCGCTTGATAGCTTCCATCAGAGGTCGAACCAGGGGGTTGAGCTTGTCAGGAAGTACTTGTAAGTTAATTACGGCACAGGCTGTAAACATGTGGACTCGTAGATGTAGCTGCTGCCATTCTGTGTTGGTCTCCAGAACTGTGGACTGTGCCTGCTGTCTTTTACTGTCCAGCGTCTGCCACTGTTTTGACTTCACGTTCAGACCGGCTGTAGACTCTGTGAAGATGGTGGTTACCTAGGGAACAAGACAGAGGTGGATGTTGAGCCAAAAGTTGGGGGTAATGTTTTACAGCGCATAGCATCCAACGACCTTTAAAGCTGAGAATGAGCAGGGGATCAGAGCTTTGCCAAAGTTGTCTGTGCATGAAATAAAGTCACCGATGGAACAAATTCCAATTAAACCGACTAAACCTGTACAACAATTTCTAGGTGTCTGCTCAGAACCTGTGATCTAGCCATGGTTGTATTAGTATGAAAACTCCAGTGGGGGAGGGGGGAATTGTAATTTCAGAGGTGTCAATAAAAGTCTCATTTATCTCATCAATAAGCCTCAGGATCAGGAGTAAAATGCTTCAGATGCTAATAAAGATTGAAAGCTACTGACATGACATATCATGAGCCTCATAGCATAATTGCCTAAATCACATTTTTGGACAAATTGTCATACTTACATAAGAATCAGCAGTGTTAGGAGTGTAAAGTTGTGCAGATGTCACAATTTGGCCAAAAATATGACATAAGCATTTATGCTATGAGGCCAACGATATGTTACAAGATTAACTTAAACTTTTAACAACTGTTACGCTCTGCATTTTCTTGTGTTGGGGGAACATTACAGGCAAACGCTAGTGTGTGGGAAAAAAGGCTGTTTAATTTCAAGTGTAAAAGCATTTGGAGAAAAAAAAAAAAGCCTTTATCATTATTTAACAACGATTCCAGAGAAGCTGCAGTTCATCTGATAACCAAATACACTGTATCAGTACACAAAGCAGAGGTGGTTAGAGTTTATGGTTTTAAGCGTTCCGTGTGCGGAACAGGTGTTCAGTTTCTTTCCATTTACCTAGTCTATTCATTTGAAATGAATGTGGGTGGTGAGATGGAAAGTATTCAGCTCATTTAAACAAGTTGGAGTGGTTATGTGTGGGTGGTCGGACTTACCAGCTCACTGGCTTGATCAATGGTAAAAACACTACAATTCAGCCGGTCTTGAAGGTCTATGTGGGCATCAGCCAGCAAAGCGATGAGCTGCTTGCATTCGTTCTGCATACGAGTGAACGGGATTGCGATCTCGTCGTAGTACAGCTGTTCCGACAGAATGGCCAGAAGTCGAGGCTGCACCATGGACGACACCACCTGGCAGTCCTACACGAGCGGAGAGGTTCAGGGTTAAAAGATTGATCGAGACCCGACAAATTATACAAGATCACTAATGTTTCTGGAAAAATCAACAGTCAGCGGCAACTTTTCACCTTCTGTAGTGCAGCCCACTCGCAGAGAACCAGAGCCACGGCGATGCGCTGCAGGGCGGACTTGGAGTTGAGGTGGAAGAGCAGCAGTTGACCCAAAGACTCAGCCGGGCGGATCTCCTGAGATGCTGCATTGAGCTGAGGGTCACAGATACACCTACACAGAGCTCCCAGCAATCTGAACGACACAGATATAACACCATTAGAGCCTTCTTTCCTTAACAGCAAAACATTAAAATTCAATCTTTTTGTTTTTATTAAAATGGATGTTCAGAGTAGCAACAAATAAGCACCGAACAATGCTTGATTATGCATGTTCTGTTTTAGCGGAACTTTTTTCCTTCCAGTGCAAGAGTGAAAACTTACTTGGCGGCCATGAGGCGAGAACGAACCACCACGTAGTCCCTCGTCACTGGGTCGTCTGTCACCGTGTCAGCTCCTGCGATATACTCCTGGACCGTCTCCTTCACCTGATTGGTCCCTTGCCGAGTCTTTGTGCCAGCTTTATCCTGCTCGACAACATTCATATTTCTTAGCGTTAAAATCCAGTAACATGTTTTATGGTGCGATAAAGGTCATGTATTCATTTATTTATACACACCCAGCCACTTTGCTAGTCTACCTACCTATCACAAAACCTTGATTACATAAGCATCATAAATAACAGTCAGTAAAAATGTCAGTAAACAAACACTAGATATTATACTTGGTTCTGGTTCTCTGTATTCTCACTTGCTCTTCCTTATCGCCAAAGATACAGACTATGACTGTTTATTTTCTGTTCTGTTTGCCAACTAAAACCTCAGTGAGGTGTGTCTTGGATGATGCACTTGTGTTATTTGCTTTATGGATGCTCCTCTCTTTATTTTGTAAGTGATGTTTTTTGTTTTTTTTTTTATTACTACTGAGCTCAGAGCAGATCTAGATTCTGATCTTCCCGACATAAAAATGTACAACCTTGGAGCGGCCTTTCACTTCCAGCAGCATGTTCAGGTCTATGGGAATGTGTGAGGCCTGCATCATGAGACAGAGCCAGGCACCCATCCACGGACAGCTGGCTGCTACCACATACTGGTGAGGGGCCTGAGACAGCAGCTCCATCCACACCTGCATCAAACATAAATATTAATAAAATAAGATGTTAGCTTCCATATAATCAAAACAGAAAGGTAGTCTTAAAGGGGTCATATTTTGCTCAACCTACTTTTATTAGTCTTTGGTTCATTCACTTTGGTTCATAAGTTTGGATTTGAACCCTCCAGGTGCTCCAAAGCTATCTTTATATTCATTTTTGCAAAGATCAAGTGGATTTTTACCACCCGTTTTAATTCCTGCTTAATTTGTTATGTCTACAACTAGTTACATCACAATATAAGGTCAAGACTTCCGATGAACATTTCTCAGAGTATGACAATTTTTTTTTCAGCAGCAGCGGCTGGAGTAAAAACTGAAAATATGTCCAAACTTGGAGCCCATTACCTAAAATGTTCAGTTGTTGGTTGAACAGAACAGAGCAGCACAGCCAACAACTTGAAAGGGGTGAGGTGTGAAGTGTCTCATGTGCATTTAAAGGGCTAGCACTCCAAACCATCTTTCTGGTGTCATTACTCAGAAATAGGGTTGAAGATGGAGCTGTGGAGTTGAATGAATGAAGAATTCAGACCCAAGCAGGGCATTTACAGTTTATGTAGACCACAGGGAAATGTTTAAAAATGAAGACTTCCGTTTTAAAAACACTAAATATCACTCCTTTAAGATTTACAATGAGCCGAAACCACTGACAGGTTGCAGCAGCGTGAACTAGTAGCTTGTCAAATCACCACTGACAGGATTTTTAGGTTAACTCACATTATTATCCTATAGGGAAATTTGTTCTCTGCATTTTACCCATCCTAATACACACACAGTACCTAGCATTAGCATATAGCACACATTAGGACCAGTGAGCTACTACTGAACACCCTCAGGGACCAACTCCAGATCTGTATCAATTTCGTGGTCAAGGGCACTGACAGGAGAATTAACTTAAATGTACCTGTTTTTAGTGGTGAAGCATTTAGAGCATAATGTCATATAGTGCATTTTTTCTTTTTTATGGACTTCAGCATTATTATCAGCCGTTTCCCTGCTGAAATTCTGCCTCTACAGTGTTTTCTTTTCTTATTAAAGTGCTGCCAATTCCACTCAGAACCACCATTTGAACTACTCTGGGAATACATGGGATACATTCTCAAACATCTAAGTTTTTAGAGGTTTTCACTGTTTCCATACTAGAACTGTAACTGTAATATTTTACAGTGCTATAAATTTTCCAGCTACAAAAACAAAGCCTGAAAAGCCATCAGTTAAAATGGAAGTGATACACTGCCTCATTGCACTGGTATAAAGTAGCATTTTCTCAAAACACTGCAAATGAGCCAAATGCAATTTTCAGTTCATCCCTTCATGAATCTTTGGTCTGAAAGGGCTTTACTTTTCTCATTCAGGTAAAGTATTCTTAGGGGTCAAGCAAAGACAAACCTTTTGGATCAGTTCAAGGATTTCCTCGTTGCTCTCCAGTATGCAGGACTGGAAGATGTGCCGAAGCATATCTTGTAGGATTGGGTTGATCCACATAGCACAGCTCTGGAAAACAAACGGAAAAAACAGTACCAGGTCATAAAAGGTTTAGATTAGTCTGAACAACACCATCAAACTGGACATTTACTGTTAATGATAAAAAAAAAAAAAGAGACTCAACAACATCCAACATTAAACAAAATGATCACACTGCTTGTTTCCAAATGTACCTGATCTGCTTTGGACAGCAGTGTGAAGAGGGTTTCCAGAGCTGCCCTTCTAACCGATGATATAGTGTGTCTCAAAAAGGGCCAAACCCGAGGGACTAGAACCGTTAACGACTGCTGCATGCTATAAAACAAACAAATAGTATATACATGTTCATATTGTGCCAAACACCACCCTGTGTGCTGCAATATTTTGTCATTTTGGTGCTTTATGTTCCTCCACATGGCTCAGACGAAGGCAGGAAATTAGTTTAAAAGCAAAAAATATGGAGTATAAATGTGTTACAGAAGGGGGCAGTTCTGATCATGAATAGTTTGTATCGAAGATATAAATAAAAGTGGAAAACAATACAATTTTACAAGGTATGGAATGGCTATTTTATAACCATTATATAATTTGATTGATATAATAGAACTTAATTGTCATGAAAATCCTTTAGCAGATCTGTTTAGCTGAAAACACTTAAGACTGCATAAAAATAGCGCACAAAATACTGAAAAGTATTTTATATTATCATTATTATTATATAATACTGCAATATAAAAAAACTACAAAAATTTAAATTTAAATATATAAATAGTAATTTATTCTTCCATTTAACAGAAAATGATATATACATACATACATACAGTTTGGATTTCTATATTAAACATGGACAAAAAGGCATAGGCTGAAGCAACAGCTTATTTATGCCTACCCTAGTTACAAGAAAGAAAGTTGCTGAAACAAAACAAGACAAAAAGATGGCACAGTTTTAAAAAATAAAATAATAGAATTTAAGCAAAATCTTAGATTCATACTGATAACTGGCTTACTTTAGCCTAATATTTTATATTTACTGAATACCTTAGTTTTAAACATCCTTTTAAATATAGTGACTAATGTGCATGTTTTTAATTCTTTATCAAGGCTATTGCATACATTTACTCCAATTACAGACATGCACTTGCCTTTTGTGTTGATCCTTGCCTTTGATTTTTTGAACACACAGATCCCCCTTAGGTTGTAATGGGACTCTGACTGAGAACAGCTCCTGTATGCAGGAGGAAGTAGGCTGTTGTGTACTTTATAGATTAATAGGGAAGTGCTGAGGTTAACCAGATCTAATTTCAGAATATTTGCACTGATGAAAAGTGGACTGGCTGGTGCAAAGTAATCCTTCTGATGTAAACTCCTAACAGCTTTCTTCTGCAAATACTACTAAAATATACCAAAGCTAACTCTATACTACCGATAAGAAATATGTACAACATATAAGAATATATAGAGGAAATAAAGGACACATACAATGTAAATTAAAAACAAGGTGCATGGGTTGTGAATATTTGCCAATTACTACAGTATATAGTGATTAATAAAACTAATGCTGTGTAGATCAAAACAGCTATTATCTGTGAGCTGACCTGCATTGTCGGACTTGTGGGTAGGTAAGCAACAAGGACAGCAGTGTCATAATGCTGTTGGTGGAAGCAGTGAGGTCGTCCAGGTCCAAAAGAGCATCCCACAGTGTGTTCACTATGAAGGGCACCTGACAAGACAAATGCACCTTTAAATGAGGACGGAACCAAAAGTAATAACTCCAAATAGTGACTGAAACTCCATTCTGAAGCGTTACAGACATCAGTGCCTTTCTGACCTTACTGGGGAGCAGCTGTACCAAGCCCTCCACTACAGGTATGAGGGCTGCAGCTGCCACAGCCCTCACGTCATCATCCAGGTCCTGGAGGCCCACGGTGATGGCAGGAAGAACCCGAGGGAGCAGAACAGAGATCAGGTCCTATTACAGAGAGAGAATGTCAGCATAACGTCATATAACCTCCTTTATCTCAAATAGAGACACCTAAAATTTTAAGGGGAGTAATTTAATGATTGAGGGACACTATATACTACAATATTTTCTACATAATGCTTCATTAGTAGTAGTGTAGTAAGATTTCCTGTAGTAAGACGGCTTTCATGACAGACTGTTTGAAAATAGTCAACTAAAATCAGGACAGCTGTACAAGTTGAAGCCTTTAAATAGGAAATGTACAGGAGATTGAGTTTCTCGTAACCTGAAACTTGTCTTTAGCCTTACACGTGGCTGCCATGATAATGCTTGTTACAATACATACACATTCTATTAGAGCCAGACTGATATGGGATTTTTGGGGCCGATTATGATACAGACATTGGGGCATAAAAAAGCCGATATGCGATACATTGGCCAATAACCAATATAAGAAATAAGAACATTCACATACACAGGATATAATAGTCTTATATTAGGTAATGGTGGACATGTGGATTAACAGTTGCATAAATCTTTCTTTATCTCACAAAGATAACTGACAACTTTAAAAATGCTGTATAATAGTCTTATATTAGACTAGTATGTGACCCGTGGGGAAGCATGGGTTGTAGATGTGGTCCGTGATTTTCATGGGGGGGGGCATCCTTACTGGAGCGGGGTGAAAAGCAGTCCAGAACTGAAACTATTATTCCTCCAACTGTCAGGGCAGCACAGACATACAGGAGCAGCCAGTGACAGAATCTCCACTTCAAAAAAGTTAATACATCAGTTACATACTGGCCGATGTTGATTAATTACCGATACGCTATAATCAGCCCAATTAATTTGTCGGGCTCTACATGCTATACATCCACATAGCCAAGAGAAAATCAGCTCAAAAGGTCAATAAAACCAATTTCGGAAAACGATCCAAATAACAAGCACTTAAATGGGCAAATATCTAAACCAAGCCAACACTCCGAAACCAGCGTATGTCATGAATATTTTAATAAAACAGACCAATAAAACAAACTTTGCAGCACTAAGCCAACACTAAGCAGATCCAACAGTACAAGTATTATAGTAGTATTCTCTACTGATAAAACTCACTGACTGAGACAAAGAAGAGTGAAAATAAAGGTCACATTATGAAGAGATGATGATGAATACCGTCTTAACTTTGCTGTTTTCTGATCATAACTTGGTTTTATATGAAGCTTCTGCTATTGGCTAATCCATTGTTTTGTGTTAAATTGAAATGAGGGCTTAACAGGTTAAATGTCCTGCTTCCGTTTATTCCAAATAGCGAGGGAGCAGTTGACTGAGTTTATGTTGAGGCTGCTTAAGACGGAAAAATAATAGAGACAGAAAATCATTCACCTTTACATTCACTCCGTAAACGTCACTGACGATAGTGTGAAAATTAAACTTAATATGCTTTCAACATTCGCCACCCAACTTCTATACCTCTCTTATGCAGCAGATCTTACACAAAATTTTCACAATTTTGAACCTGTGTCCACTGGGCCCCCCACAAATACTGGGCCCCATGAATTTGTCATGTTTACACACCCTTGTCGGCATCCCAGAATATAACATTAAAACCAAACAACAAAATGATTTATATAAAAGAAAGGAAAACATTCGAAAAAGAGCAGGATGACGTTTAATTTATAACCTCCTGCCCCCTTACTCCATCCTTCTACCTACCCTTTTTAATCATGTGACTCTAGTTGCAGAAAAAGGTCTTTCCATTGCAGTTTTGCGTGATATACCAATTGTGCTATCACTGAAAAACCACCTCTTGCCAGCACAAAAACTTTTAATCGAAAAATCAGAGTTTTGGCGAAATTATCGATTTTCCATTTGGTAAACTTTTATGCGCAAGTTCTATTCACGCAATTTGAGGGTCAATGGAAAAGCAACTAAAGAAAGCACTGAAGTCAGAGCCACAACTGCCCCGGTGCATCATTGGGAACATGTAAAGGGTTAAGACTCTGTGCTTTACTGCAGCAGCTGAAGTCAATTAAGTCTTTAAAGTAAACCCAAACAATTCTTGCAGGTGTTGTGAATTTGTTGATGATTTACAAACCATCTGTCTTTATAAACACAGACAAAAAGCACAGCTTCTGAAACATTATTTAGACCATACTGCACCGCAAGAAGTAGCATATTATTATGAAAATAGAAAGTAAAAGGATGCTCTGAAATGCAATAATCAAGATGAACCGACAAGTGCGTGATTTTCCGTTCCCGTTCTAAAACTTTGGTCTGGTGCTGTTCAACCTGTGCAGAGAGCGACATTTCCACACAAAGACCACATGCTGCTTCCAGACCAAACAGGTTTCTCATTCCAGCACATATCCTCCAAACCCCACAATTTATATTCATGAACATATGGATCTCGTATCAGGAAACATTACTGAGCCTTGCTATGCTTATTTCACACCTCTTCGTATAGACATGAAACAGATGGTACCTGTCGGACGGCCAGGGCATATTTGATCCCCAGCAGACCTCCATGGCGGACCTCCCACTGGTCCTCTTTCAGCAGCTTCAACAGCACATCGACCGTCATGGAAACACCGGTTTCATTCATGTGGCGAAGGGCCACGCCGAGCGTCTGGGCACACGTTTCCCTCACAGGAGCCACCACCTGGCAGAGAGTAAGAGGTTTAGAATGAACACAAAAGGGCCAAAACTATTACACTGCATCCATTGAGTTTATTATTGTTATTCTGCAACATCACAGTATTAAATGAGATATTGGCATCTGGAAAACCTCAAAGTGGCAAGTATGAAGCAAATGACATGAGGATATTTAACACATAGACATATACAGGGGTTCAGCAGGTATCAGCAATTCTAATTTAATGCTTTTTTATGCCCTTTTTAATGCCACTAAAAGCAAATTTAATGCCCAGGTCCAACTGCAGATGAAGATTTATATATAGTGTAATGATGGTTTACCTTCAACAGGCTTTAACCAGGTTCTGAATAGTTTCTAGACAATATTCCTGCACACTTATTTATGTACTAGCGCGTTGACCCATGGGGATCCATGGGTTCTAGATGTGGTAGTTTTAATGCTGCTGTGTATTCATACATGCTGTACCTCATCTGTCCAGCAGTCACCGCCAAAGTGTTCTGGCCATAGCAATGTGATTGTAAGGTTATTGTATTCCAAAATTACCAATATCTCCCAAAATATTGGTCTTATCAGCTTGCCATTTTCACTAGTCTGTTCCTTGACCAAAAATGCATTAGAATGCCAAACTGCACCAGTAAGCTCTGTACTGGTTTGTGTGAATCCCTGGACACACACACAGAGACACTTGGCTTTTATAATACAGATATTTCTTTAATTATCATAATGTTTAAGTATTATATTGATAATATATTGTGTAGTACATATTGTGCAAATTGCTGTTTAATTTAATTGTTTTGCCGGTTTGTTTGTGTCTTAATATCGATATAAAATTGATCATTTCTTTCCTGCTACTTTTATTATGCTTGAATGGAGCAACTGTAACAAAAAATAATTCCCCCTGGGATTAATAAAGCATTCTGATTCATACAACAATTTAAACAAAACTCCTCGACCTACAACAGTTTTCCATGTTGAAGGAATTAATATTTAAATAGTTCAGTCTAGTTAAATATACATACAGGTTCCAAAAATTGCTTCTCTACACACTGCAAAGGACACAAAAACTATAACTTATGTCACTGTGACTTTACTTAATAACATAAATTAATATGTTAATAAGACAAGAAAGTGTGAAAGCCAACCTCATCAGATACAAAATCTCCAAAACGGTCGAGAGCGAAGACACAGAGCAACCGGATGACCAGGTCCTCGATCCACTCCTGATGCTGCCGTGACATCTGACCAAGACAAACAGACCGTTCAGGTCATAACCAATTTTACCATTAATGTTGTAATTTTAAAAAAATGGAGGGAAATGTTGTACCTGCTCTGCTGTGCTTCCCACCAGTTTCCCACCCCCTGCACCGTGGGACTTGAGGATTTCTCTGAGACCTGTGCCTGCACCGTGACGAACCTGAAAACAGACAAATGAAATTCAGTTTTGCTATTGTTCAGGTTTTAGAATTTTGTTGGTGCCTCCATAAGCCAAATTCACAGTTTCTTCAAAAATAGATAGACTTCACTGATCTCAAACTGGGAAATTGTAGTGCAACAGCAGCATGACAACAGTAAAAATACAATAAAAGTAAAGAAAAACAGAACACAAGAGCAAACACTATATATAATCAATTAGAAGTATAAAAACAGAAATGGTTAAAAAAAAAAACTGGACAATGAAACCATAACATGCAACAATAACCTGTAATGTGCAAAAGTAAAAATGGAAATTTTCAGTGCAAATATACTGTATGTGAAAATTTAAGAACATTTGTTTAATTTAATTATTGTTTAATGTAAAGTTATGACATAAATCAATCAGCTGGAGCTGATCCAAAATAGCATTATCTCCTTACATTGCATGGGAATGACATTTACAAAACCACAAACAACCCTGCCTTTAAGGTCTCTGTAGTTTTTACAGACTTTGATCAATATAAAGGGGGTATTATTAAGGGGGATTTGTAACCCAGAGTATTTTTTTAATGTGTTTTAATTTGTCTTTTATGCCTGTGTACAGCACTTTGGCCAACTGTGTTGTTTTTAAAGTACTTTATAAATAAAGTTGACTTGACTATGCAGGTTTCGCAGTACTAAAATACATAGTGACAGTGACTTAAGCAGCTGAAAACTCAGGCTCAAACACTGGTACCGAACTGTAGTAATGTTACTAATATCAGCGTTTCTCTTCGATGCAGTGAGTAAGCAAACTTCCATTGATGGGTCAAAAATTAACCAAATTCATTTTCAATGGAATTCAATCTGAACCTTTGAATCACTCTACAACAAAACCAAAGGTCACACTAACAAAATGGATGTTGACATTGTTCTACTGCTGTTATATACTATATATACACACTTTGCTTTTCAAATTTTAAAAATACAGAAAAAAAGCTTTTACAATGCTGAGAATGTTTTTTTTTAATGAAAAATAAAGAATATTTCAAACATGAAATCATTCTTTTGTGGACCAAAATATAATACCAATGATGATTTTTAACAAGACAAAGTGGCATAAAAACACATTGATCTTTCACTCTGTACTTGTACATAATTATTTTTCTTTTTTCCTTCAGTTATCTGCCTTCTTTTCAGTGTTTGGACATAAAACAAAAATATTATTTTGGCATTTTAGAGCAGACAGCAGATGTATGTATGTACATATGATGTACTAAATGCAAATGTCTGATACTGAAAGTCAATAAAAAATTAATTATACAAAAAAAATAATAAAACACATTGATCTTAACTTGTGTCATTTTTGACCCATTTATGGAGCAGTGTAGGGTTCAGACACTTATGTGCCTAAGGGTTAAACATAGCCCCACCTCAAAATAAGCATTTGTGCGATTAAAAAAGGTGCCGTTACCTCCCATGAAGGATTGAACAGGTCATTGCAGAGCTCTTCACAGAAGCTCTCCAGAGGCCACTCATTTGTCTGGAACAAAGCAACGGGACGTAAGTATGACTCAGGAATAGTTTCTGGGTTGTCATTTGAGCCTCTTAAAGTAAATACAGGATTTTCCACTTAAATTCAATGCAGTGCTGAGATACTGAAGCAGTTTTTCATGACTTACTTCCTCCAACAGACTGGAGCTGTCTGGAACATTGTCAATTAAGACTTTATTCTCTGTTGCTGGTTGGTCAATAACAATATTCGTGGTTTTCCTTCGTTTCTCTTCGGGTTCACCTTCAAAGCTGTCATTACTACAATGGAGACACAGAGATATTCATTCAAACTAACATACTGATAAATTATTAAATACATCCACAGCATATAGCTAATGTCCTTGAGGAACTTTGTTTTTAAACATACACAACAGATGTTACTGATTTTACATATGTCAAAATAAAGTGGGTCAAATCTGTGACATTTCTGTTTGTCTTTTCATGTGGAGAGATATTTTTGAAGCATAATAAAGGAAACAAAGACCCTTTAGTGCTCAATACTGGAAGAAATTATGACACAACTTAAAATTTCCAGACGTGACCCTCACCAAAAACCTCTGGAATGTGATCCCGGGGCAGACTGATGGTTACAAGCTATCACATAAAGCCATTTTTCTTGCATTTTTGTACGAGGGGTGGTATAAAGCAACTGAGAACAACATGAAAGACTGATGGAGAGCAAGAAAGGATGCATGAATGTTCTATCTGAAAATCAGGGTTATTCAGTTGAGCTGAAGCCTTTAATATTGTGTTGCTCAACAATAAATCACTTTTTGCATCTGTCAAGGTCAGAAAACACTGTAATATTCGGAGAAATGCTGCAACTAATTTCAAGAATGGAGCAAAAATGTCAGTTTAATCAGCGCATACCTATTAATTGCAATGCCAGTGGGTGAAGTCAAGGGAAGGTTAACATCTGGTCCAAAAAAAATTTAATTACAATTATCTATGCCAAACTTATACTTTTGGGTAGGTAATTACTTATATTTTCAGGAAAATGTATTTTGAAATGAAATGAAAAAAAAAAATTTGAGGCGTTTTATGAGTGTGAATGTTTGGAAAGTGACAAAGTTTTCTACCGTCATTCTGGGTTAATTTTGTAAACTCCCATAAATAAACTAAATTTATTCCAAATACATTGATATTTGACTATTATGTTATTCATGTCATATTCTAAACAGAGTGTTTAAAATTAATAAATGCATATATCTATGCAAAATACATTTGAATATAATGTTAATATTATTTGTATGTTGTAAATATTGTAAAAAAAAAAAAAAGTATATGATTGATATGATTGATAATTGAGATTAAAAATATTTAATTTGATATTTGCTTTTGTTGTCCATCCGTGATGCTGCTTTTTAAAAACTCTTGCTATTTAGGTCTGATTAAATATTTTTTGCCTCTAACCAACTACTGGGTTGTAAAATAGAGGGTTTAAGGTATACACTGAATACATTTGAGGATGAAAATGTCATAGGAAGGTTAATTTTTTATCTATCTGTGATGCAGTAGTTTTTGATATTTTTCATTTAAAATATTTAACTAAATTTTGCCCTTTGAGTATGTTTAAGATGGCATTTAGACCTTTACAATTTTGTGTAATATTTGTCTTAAACTTGTCTGGTTCAAAAGTTATGAATCAAAAAGTAGTGGGCGGTCCATCTGTGACACCCTTGACCTTGCTCTATTCCCATTTTCCCCGAGGTCTATTAATCTTTTCCCCAAATCTGTGCATACTGTGCTGTAATAACTTTGTATAAATATGCCTCTTCTGTACTTGACTGACTTATGTCACAGTTGTGTGTTACTGATTATTCATTTTACCTCTTCTCATTTGGATCCACATCTCTGGATCTTTGCTTTGCCACCAGCTTGGCCATTCTCTTCGCTTTATTCCGCTGACGATTGCTCATCCCTGGCCGGAATTCTGAGTCTATCAACTCAGCAGCTTGAATGGCCTAAAAATAAGTGGATTAGATCATCAATTTGAATGAACAGATAACTATACACACACATTATGAGGTTTAACTTCCTACTTCCTCATTCATTGTAGTCTATTTAGGGTGAACTGCCATTTCATCTCCTATTCTCACCAAAGAGATCTTATTACTAGATACTTGCGACACATTCTGCAGATATCCAACAGTGCATGAGACCCATATTGCTCATTTTACTGCAAATGCTGATAAAACTTTGATGGGCATTTTAACATTTCCATTTGGAGCAGTACTACGAACCAACAGAACCAACAGTACCAACAGTCTTTGCTTCAATTAAAGACAAATGACACGACTGAAGTAACGTTGGAAACATGAGTCGAGACAAAAACTGACAAACCAAAACATAACCAAACAAAATATAGAGAAAAAACTGATTCACCAAAAAGACAGCTGAGTCAATAGCAATTTATGAAGCTTTGTGAACAGATATCTCGCCCAGACAAGTTTTTGCTGCTATGCAAAAGTGTACAATAACACAACAATATACGAGTCACCTTTGTGATTAGACACTGCCATCTCAAAGTACAGACGCTATCAATGCAAAACGAGATGTGGCTTGCATGCTGTTTCTTCTCAGTCCAGTTTGACTCAGACTGTGATCGCAAGTCAGAGACTATTTGGCAACATTCAACAACTGCTGAAAGAAGCAGTGACAGTCACCCAAGTCCTGCCACGCACCTACTTTTTATTGGGCTTTGAGTCAAACTAAAGCGACAAGCTCAGTGTTCTCCTTGCGTGCCACAAAAGCGGGACATAAGCAAGGAAAGTGAGCAAAAGTTTCACCACTTTAATATTACTACAGGGTTCCTTCACATTTGAAATTTCTAAATTCCATACTTTTGCCAGACCCTAATTTCCCGATGTCTTGGTAAAAAAAAATTCCAACCAGTCTTTATATTTGGGATTTATGAGCCAGTCATCAGAGAATTTACATCTACCCATTATGAGTTCTGCCAACGATCATACAAGGCCTGTTGAATAAATCGCTCACCAACAGTGTGTGGACATCAGCTGTCCATCAAAGCAGCAGTGAAACTTGACGACACCTGGGCAGGCCTTAAAATTGGTTGGAGGAGGATTAGAACAGAAGGCGGGGCATTCAACTTGTCAATCTGCCCAAATGTTTTCTGGGACGCGCAGCCGACTGTATGTGCTCTCACACAAGCATTTTAGCTGCTCTAGCAAGTGCCTTAAAAAAAAACAGATCAACCCATTTCTTTTAGATATTCATGATTTTTTGTTTTAGAAAACAGAACAGTGGTAACAGTCTTGGAAACATGAATATTTTTCCATATATTTGTTACCATTTTCCATACATTTTCAGACCTGGAAATTTATAAAATCAAATTCTATACTTTTCTATACTTGCGTAGGAACCCTGTTACTAACTTGAGTCAAAGTTAAAATGATTTAAAACACCCACCACATGGTTGCGAGAGCTAGAGCCAGCCATGACTTTGCTCCCGTGAGGTTTGGGTCCGATGGGTTGGCAGGTGTAGTCCAGGTCCTCGTCATTGAACAACTCCTCTGTGTCCATGCCAATTGCAGCGCCCATGTCCAGACCCAGCTTCTTCTGAAGGAGCTTTCTCTGCCGGGAGAGTCGCTCCTTTGGGTCCATCTCACCTGAAAACACACAAGGGAAAAAAAAATTTTAAAAGATGTTACATGTACAAGTGAACAACAGAGAATTCAGAGGTGCTGCAGCTGGTAACATTACCAACAGTCATCAAACATAGCACTGAAAGTCCTCTGTTTCCTAATTTAGCCAATAAGTACAGGGGACTTTGAACAAAAACTACCATCAGTTTAGAAAGATAAAAAGAGAATGTAGGACACAGGAAAAGTCAGAAAGTTTTAGATTTGAATGTCCATCAAAAAAACAACAATGAGCAGCTTTCCATATTCAAACTGTATTCAAATTCAAGGTTACACTGACGGGCCATTATGTGGTGTTCACGTTAACCTCAGGGATAACCCAACTGTCATCTAGTGTCTAAATATTAACATGTTCTACTAAGGAAATGGTAAATTTGGTCAAGTGATTCATATCCAGTGTCAAAACCGATATATATGACCACTATTATTTTAATGACTTTTCTCTGAAGAAACAGAAAACTTAAGTATTCTGAGTGCATAACAGATAAACTGCCTACGTAAAGGAAGAGGCAGAGTGGACAGTGGTTAATCTCTTTTCACAAGTTACAATATATTAATTTTAGGGGTGTAACTGTGCACTCATTTGTACTGAACTGTTTCCGTTCGGGGCTGCCAATACAATACAGATGTGTACCGAACAAATACATGAAGCCTATGTGAAGGACGCAAACAATCGGGAAGCAGCAGGGACACAAGCATAACCCATGTGCAGGGTTTCCTCTATATACACCGTACATTCAGCAGCGGCAAATTCTCAGCACCGCTGCAAGAATCCCCAAACATGACAACAGAGAGTATAACAGAGGCACAGAAGCTGGGTCGGACGTTTGAAGCATGTTAGGTTAGTTTCGGTTTGTTGCAGCTTTTTGGCACAAAAAAGTCCACGGGTTCCTTTATAGCAAAACAGGTTTTTATTTTTTAACTCAAGGTGGCAAAATCAAGTGAACCTGCTCCTCTTTTCCTTCACCGTGCCTCTGCTGTGGCATTACTGTGAGGTCACATTCACAGCACCTCAGGGAATACAGTGAGGCGTTCAGTAACAACCACTGAACGTTCAAAAATACATAACATGTGAGGTGCCTGTTAACACACAAATGACTGAACAATATTTTGTAGAAATGTCCTGTGTCCCATAGGTAGTTACGGAGCATACCCCCCCTCATACACTTGTCTTCTTCACTGTACCGAAAGTGTATTGAACTAAAGACCCCTGTATAGAAAATGTATCGAACCTCCATTTGTCTGTACCATTCCACCCCTAATTGATATGTTAAAGCTTAGACTTAACACCATATAACAATTTTGATTCTAAGTTCAGTGTGGATGATACGGCAGATGGGAAAAAACAGGGCAACTACAAACCAGTCTTGTCATCCTGCAGCTCAAACTCAGCCCCAGCAGATCCCAAAAGAGAGGCTCCATGTTTGAGTAAGCGGGAGATGTCAAAGTGGTAGAAACTCAGCCGGTCACAGGAGGCCTCCTCTGGGGATAAGTCTTCACAAGACTCTATAGGAAACAAACAAAAGAAGCCTGACTTTGCATTTGTCATCAGTCTGGAAAAGGCTCCTATCGACCTATCCTGGCCTTTCATTCGCAGTTCAAATTAAGTTCATATCCTTGGAAAACAGCGTTGCAACAACAGTTCCAGTTGATAACGCTGAAAATGCAGGTGTTGCAGAACTGTGCGAGTCTAAAGGAGCTTTTCCAAAACGATTATGTATGCCTCCACAGACGCAGCTGGGTGAAGCGTGTTACGTGAAGCTGAGCATCGTGCATTCTGTCTAAGCCCACGGTAAAAGGCTTCAGTATGTGTTTGAACTGCAAATACCGCATGTTATCAGTTACCCCTGCAGCAAAATTAATGCTGATCTTTCAAATATTTTGAGCGGCTAAAAGGTGCCACAGATCTTCTTACTAAAACATACACCTGATAGCACATGTACATACAGTGCCTAATACTTAGAGAAACAGGTCTGCTCAGTCTTTCAACAGGGTAGGACTGATGGATAAATCCACTGTCCGTCGTTGCCACTATCATGATGTGAACCCTTCACCTAGGGCCGCACGATTAATCAATTTTAAATCAAAATTGGATTATTTCATTAGGACGATGTTTAAAAAAGGGTAATTATCAAATAGAATTTCATCTCTCTTGTGTCCCCGGGCTACCATAGGCTCCTCCTCCAAACTGTGAGAGCAGTTTCCACAGTCTTTGGTCTCCACACACCAGTACAAAAACACCATTTGATAAGGAGAGCGAGAAGTTTGTGGCTAAAAATAGCAAGATCAAGTTGGTTGTGTGGAATTGGTAAGGCTTAAAAGTTTCCGATGAAGACCAAACCATTCCTCGCTACAAACTCTGTCTCAAACTGAAACTAAAAAATAGAAGGAAAAAAAATCTGGATTTTAGTTTTGGCCAAAATCGTGCAGCCCTACCTTCACCCCATTAAAATAAAACAGGCTCAGTGGGGCTCTTAATATACTGCAACGTGAAGCAGAAATTCACTCTCAGTTTCTTCTTTTTCCAAATACAGCTGTCTGTGAGGCTTTCTCTTCTGTACAGCTCAGTATGTACCAACTAAACTCCTTTAATGGTTCACCCTGAGAGTCGGGATTTTACTTCTAAGACACACATCATCGCCTCAACTGATAAACTATTTTTGTAAATATTAGACTGCCACAAAGACAGCATGTTTCTGTTCTGATCATAAAGTTGAGAATACATCACAGACCTTGCCTTTGCCTTGTTTCTCTCATCTAGTAGCATCTTAACATTAAATTATGGATAAGTTTTTTTTGATGCATGTAGGCTGTAACTACTTTTGCCAGTAACTGCCTAATAAAATAACCCACTGGCACATGTAGGCTATATTAATGTAAATGCATAAGGTTTAAGTGAATTAAATTAACACAGTAGTAAATGCTGCATGTATTTTCCAACACTCTGCAATATCATATCCGAATGTTTCGCTGAAAACATCAGAAAATGCCAAACGGGTAGACATCGCTCAACCCTAGCTTTTCATAAACAAGGATGCTAAAAGAGGTCAAACAAGGTTTGAGAGCAGATAATACACGCTGTACATACAAGCTGTATGTGCTGTAACTGTCACAGTGTGTCACTTGTGTAATTGCTCCAAATGTACAGAATAAAGGGCATAAATGAACAAACAGCTCACCTTCTTTAGGCTTAGGGGCTGGGTCCCACTCAGGAATATTCTTCACAATGGCCTCTACAGCTTGGCCTGCTGCTATTCGAGTGTCCCAGTTGGGACTTCTTAGGTAGGTCAAAACCTTGTAATTGACAGAACATTTTATTACAGTATGTAAAACAATGTGACCTAAAGAGAGATGGGATGAGACAAGTACATCCTCCAAAACAAAACAAAACCAACTGCGATTTCATTTTATTTTAAATCCACAAAATTCAAAAGACCTACAACTGCCAGGATACACAAGTATTTGTAGAAGTTTTAAGAGAAAATCCAATCATATGTTCATAAAAAACACTGATTATTATGCAACCTTTTGTCAGAGCTGCTTTAACTGTGCTGGTTTCAGCTGTTAAAGAGTTTTAAATTTAGGCTGTTTAAACATCTGAACTACAAGCTGATCTACCACAGCTCTTTCAGTGTTTACAGGGTTGCATAACAAATACTAAATTATGTGTTTTCACTCACTTGAAGAGGTTCCACAACTGTGACATTTTAACATGCCAGTATGGCTGTGATGTTACTGTGTGCATAATGTAAACCATCTTGTTGCTCATTTGTGTAAATTTAACAGGAACAGTATCAGATACACCCGAGACTCAGCTGGTCTCAACTGTAAACAAAATGTGCCCTCCCTTTTCTCCACTCTGTCATGTTGCTGTTTGTAGAAAGTTATAAAGTAATCATCATACACTTAGTTATGCTCTGATGATACTATGGGAGAAAACAGCTCACTGAAATTCCTTCAGGCATTACAGTGTTATACTTGATTAATATTTGACACTCTGGGTAATGGTGAATGTGCGCATAATGACTTGGTTAATATGTTATTGAGAGAAACATGGAGGTTTGGAGTTTGGAGAAACACACCTTTGATAAAAGATTGTTGAGTTCATGTGGATGGAGTCTGACCACTTCTCCAAGCTGCTGGGCTGCTGCTTTCCTTGTTACTGGAGTTGTCCCGGTGTCCAGGAGGATAAACAAACGATCAAGCCTGAGGACAAGTTACAAAAAGAATATAAGGTCACCTGGGGCAGTGCACTTCACAAACAGCACACACTTGACAAGCAACATGCTACATCCTCCTGACAGATTTTTATTGCTATACAGCAGATTTTATCAGGGCAACATGCTGATGCGTCAGGTCATATGATGCTATTTATTTACGTTGACTTAATCTGTGAATGTTATGAATCATTTGGCTTTGCACCTAGACAAACTGTCCATCCACTCGGGTCATTGAAGTCCTTAGTCTAATAATAAGGTGAAGTGGATTAGAGATGCCCAGGGCGTTACCTCTAATACTTTAGGCTTAACAACATTAGGGATTACTCTTATGTGCAATACAACACCGGTGAAATCATGTGATATTACCATTAGAAACGTAAGGTAAACATATGCTAAACCTATCTATTCATAGAAACAATGTTAACTAAGAACATACTGGTGCAAATGTGAGGTAATATCAAAGATTACCACCATTTTTGCTAACACCTGCAGCTTGGAAAAACATCAGGTAAATACCCGCAGGTTATATGTTCAGCTCAGCACTACTGTTTGCAACATTACTATACATTTACACAGAGATGTGAGTTACTGTAGTTTGAAACTCCACAGTAGTTGAACGGCGAGCTTCAGCACTTAATGGTGAAAGCTCGAAATGGTAAACCGAACTGACAAAAACACACCTGTGGTCCTAATTTAACTACTTGGACCCCTGTCGGCACCCGGGCCTGAAAACCATGAACCATGAGCCCAGACGATAATACACTTTCACGTCACATCGTGTTAGCTTGACGGCTAACAGTCGGCCATGGCCATGCTATTCTTCACCGAGACTAAGCTAGCAGACTATTAGCAGTTTCGCTAGCTAATTGTTGTAAAGCCACTTACCTCGATACAGCCATTGTCAATTACTGTACGGCCATTCACGTCACGCATTCAACAGGCGACCAGTATTATGAGAGTTTCTCCTCCTTGTTGTTTGCTCCTTTCAATGAAGCAAGGCAAATGTAGTCATTAGCTAGTTAGCGGCTAACGCTAGCTAGCCGAGGCCCTGGTTGTCAGCTTGTGACCACCCGAACTGTGTACCGAAGAGAGCGAGTTCAGCTCCGATTCATGGTTTCAAAGTTGTCCCTCTTCTCTCTCGGATTTCTTATGCCAAAAAATATCGCCGGGTTCCGTAGGCATATCAATCTACAGCTCGAGTTACCCTTCAGAACTCTTCGCAGACAAATATTTCAACCTAATAAGGTGTAAAGAGTTATTTAGTTGCACGCTAAGGGCAACCCAGAAGACTGTTTTTATATGAGGAGCCATCTTGCATTTATTCCTTCCTCCATGGCAGGCAGACGCTGATTGGCTAGAGTTGCGGAGGCGAGCCAATCAGAGCGCACGTTTAAACAGGAAGCTCCACGAGAGGAAAAAAAAAAAACAGAAGCGCGAGGAAATAGTTCATTTTTTTTCTCATGAATGTTGAGCTCATTGTTCATCATCTGAGTATATTTCACTGGAAAGCATAAAAATAGAAACGCACTAATGAGATAATTGAATGTATAAAGGCTTAAGGTCGGCAAAGGCTCACATACTGCGAATGAACGACAAAAGCCCTGGTTATTTATAGAAATATTCCAACAATTGCGGTTTTATGTTGCTTTACTTTCATTTAAATTCTACACATTGATGTTTTTATTTTTATGTTTGTTTGTTTGTTTTGTTTTGGGTTTTTTTTTTTGGGTTTTTGTGACTTAAACACTGTGCTAAACATGGTCCCGAAAAGCCCAAAGCTATACTCAAATATCCATCTTAAATAAAGATGAGATAATAGAAAAGGATGGAAGAGCGTCTCCATAAGGACCAGATGAACGTCAGCTGAAATAATGATGTGAAAATAGAAAAGGATGGGAAAAAACGTGTCCACTAGGACCAGCTGGGGCCAGATCTTCTGCTACACAGCAGTTTTACCAAAAGACAACAGTCCTCTCTGTCTGATGTGATGCAGATTTATTGCTGATGCATTTATTTTATATTAAAACAGGGTTCAGCAAATCTGACCTCACAGTTATTCTCATATTCTTACACCCACTGAAACTCCTCCATTCATCTTCTTGCTTAGTATGCACTAATAATGATTTTTCTTTACATTTCAGAAACGTCGGCCCTAGAGTTTAGACATCCACATCAGATACATTAAACTCACATCATCAACCATCAAAATCACCAAAGTCACCATTATTTTTCTCTGCATTTAACCTTATCTGAGTAATCTGTCTGTATTTATTTTAATATTACCCTTTGCATTTTCAGTTTTCTCTGAAAATCGGGTTTTTTCCTATATTTAGTTTACTGATTATGTCCATGTTCATTAAAGCTCAGCGTAAAGTTCAGGCATTATTATATTGAAACAGATTGTATTATTCAGAAAAGGGCAATATGAATGATTAATAAAGTGTCCTATAGGGAACAGACATATCGTTTTTTTTTATCAAGGAAAAACTTTAAAATTTAGTCCACTTTAAAACAGCACAATTTATGTTCAAAACAAAAAATAATCATTTGCCTGTTCATATTCAGAGCTTGTTTAACCCTTTGATGCATTAATTATAAGAATCTTAGTCAAGATTGGGTTTTTTTTTTTCCTGAGTGATTTTATTCCTCTTTAGGCATGAAAAAAACAAAGTGAATGAAATTTTTTTAATGAATCTATTTCTTATGGGGTTACAAAAATCTCCACGCAGCTGGACAGCATGCGTTTCATTTTTGAAGCAAAGAAGCATGTATTTAAAACCCAATAACAGAAAGTGATATGAAAATTATGAAATAAAAACATCTTTAATGCGGCTAGTCTAATGTTTTTTCATATTTTATCATACTCTAAAACTAGTTATTACTCACTTGATGGAGATAATATGCAAAAAAAAAAAAAAAAAACCTTTTTGTTTAGGAAAACTGTTAATTACAGTCTAATAACAACTAGCAGTTGATTTACACTCAAACATGTCACTGCAGATCAGGTTTATCAAGAACAGCAAAGTTACAGTAATTGTATGAATTGCAGTGTATGGGATGGTGCATAAGCGTCCGCTGTGTTGGCTGATACGGAACTACAACAACAAAACCCATGAATATACAAGAGAACAGCTGTAGAATGGATGTCCAGTGTAGTGACCAGTATGCATGAAAGAGGAAGTCATGTGTTCAAAAAAACCTTTTGTTAGAACAAATATGATGCAATTTATTCTTTCTGTTGTTGGAGTAAATGTTTGGAACAAGTTAAATCCTGAGTTAAAAGACTATACAACATTATTTATGTTTAAAAGAAATGTCATGAAAATATATGAAGAATGTGAATGTTCATTTTTCCACTGGTCAAACTAATTAATTGTTTTGTCTTTTGTTGCTGCTATTGTTACAAAGCAAAAGGCACCAGTAGCTATTTTATTTCATTTTGTTTGATGATATGAAAAAGTGTGTGTGAGTGTGTGTGTGAGTGTGTGGTGGTGGTGGTGGTGGGTGGGGGCAGAATAATCTTAGGCTTCAGCCCATTCCTTTTCACACTCTTTTGTTTTTAACCCATAAAGACCCAGTGCTACTTTACGGCAGTTCCCAAATCTATTTTTCTCTCTATTTGAACTTTTCTTGATTAATTTACCACCCTTTATTCTAATATTATCCTCTATATTTTGCTTTTTTTTCAGTGAAAATCAGGTATTTCCGTATTTTTGATGCACTGATCACATAGATAATCAGAAAAAGCTCAAATTAAAGCAGAAAAAACTGAAGAATGTGACTTTTTCAGCAAAATACATCATTACCTGAACATAAACCCAGTGTGTCCATCCACTGTCATTGATCCAACTCCACGGGTTTTACTGCTGAATCAATGTTGTAGAAGATGACGGTGTTTCCACGGTAACTACGGAGCCTCTGAACGTCCAAATGGGTCAAATATGATGACCAAGAAAAAACGACAAACTGTATTTACACCAATTATTTACATGTATTGATAGGATTAGTGGATCAACGGGTATTAAATAGTTTAGATCAGTGGATGGTTTTGGTCGTCAGCAGCTGTTTGGGTCTTTATGGGTTAAACATTGTATCGTACAAAATGTATAATACTTGAAATGTCTGTCTGAATAAAAAACTAAAGAAAAAGTGACTTTCTCATTTGCTGAATGTTAACATAAGCATCAGCAACTACTGTCAATTGTCAGACTACATAGGTTTTATTGATAAATCAATGTTGCAGACTATGACGGAGTCACTGAATGTCCTAAAACACACATCTGATGCTGCTGAGAAACTGCATTTTACCTGAATTTAAATGATTTCTATATATATATTGATAGGTTTAATGGTTCAAAAATGATTAAACATTTTAGATCAATAGATGCACTTGGTCTCTGGCATTTGTTTAGGTCTTTGAGGATTACGAGAAACATGTTTTGCAGAATCCGATTTCAAGCTTGTTCCTGTGCCTTTAGCTTTTCATTCTGTGACACACTTACCACTTTCTCACGCATCTGAAACTCTTATCTCTTCAAATACTCTCTCCTCTTCTCAGGGTCAAAAAATAAGTATTAATCACACTCTTGTATGATGTAAAAAAAAAAAAAAAAAACAGCTGATATAATAATTTACTTTGATTAACCCTTAAATACCCAAACAGCTACGGACCTAAAACGTCTTCCAATCTAAAAATGTTTATTGTCTGTTGATCCACTAATCTTATCAATCCATGTAAATAATTGGTATAAAATACAGTTTGTCATCTGTTCATGATCATCAGATATGGCCCATTTGGGCGTTTAGAGGCTCCGTAGTTACCGTGGAAACACTGTCATCTTATACAACATTGATTCACCAGTAAAACCCATGGAGTTGGTAAACCTGCATCATTTTGGGATAATGTACATTCAACAATTGTTAAGATATTGAGTTATGCAATCCCTTAAACATGTTTGGTAATCTCTTTTGGATATATTATCGGTAATAATGTAAAGAAAAATGATAGATATTTGTTTAAAATACTATTAGCAGCCTGTAAAAAGGTTATTACCAAAAATGGTGCAGATTAGAACCACCTCCAACCAACGACTGGCTACAAATTAGATCAATCAATCAAAATGTATTTACATAGCGCCAAATCATAACAAAAGTGATCTCATGGTCGAAAGCAGGCTCTTAATTGTGAATGGAATATTTGAGATGGAGATTCTGACCCACAGATTGAGGACTGGAGAAGAGCAGTGTCATGGTAAATGGGAGAAATGGACAATTTTCATTTCAACGTCACATTACTAAAACCAAGTGTTAGTCAAAAAGGTTTTTTATGGTCAAATGTATCCCAAATGTCCCTCATGTTTGTACTGAATAGAAATCCAACAATAAAAATAAGGTAACAAAGAAAAAACAGAGTTGGATCACTGACAGTGGATTAATTGTGAATTTCAAATCATTTGTGCAGCAATTTTAGGGCATGATAACATTAAAACTCTGCATGTGGATTTATACGCCTATTTTTCTAGTAGGACACAGTTTAGTGAGTGTGATGCAACAGTGTAATTCAACAGCAGAGCAAACAGAGGCAGAATAGATGCGAGCTCCAGCCCACGAACACATTGTACCCGGAGCAGCCACACATCTTTATGTGAGCAGTTTTTTTTTCATGGTTGAAATGATTTCATACAGCGCAAGACAGATGAGGGAAGGAAGGCATGACTTTATGGGTGACCTTTCTCTCTCCATCCTCAAAACATTTCACAGTCTCTGAAATTAAAAGACCTTTGTTCGCTGGCCTTTATTTCGTTCTCAGGGGTTTAAGTATCTTGAAGGAGAAGTTTTATTTGTCTGCTGTAAATCTGATCAATGAAATTCGCAGGTAAAACACGACCTCTAAGTACTGAGTAAGTTCCAGGCACCGTCCTTCACTCTACATGTTACTAAAGCTGAAGTACTGCGACATTAAAGAAGAATCAGATCAACCCTCAAAAACTGAAACAGACGCCAGTGACTCAAACATCTACTGATCTAAAATGTTTTTAACTTTTCAACCATTAATCCCACGAATAACATTGAAATAATTCCAGTAAATGCAGTTTTTCATCTTTTCATGGTCATCAGATGTGACTCGTTTGGATGTTCAGAAGCTCTGTGGTTACCATGGAAACACTGTCATCTTCTAGGAGTTTGATATATGAAAAAAAACAAAAACTTTTTCTTCAGTTCTTTCTGTTTCGATATATAATAACCTATGAATTTAGTCTGAACTTTCTTTTTTTTTTTTTAACAAATTTTATTGATCATCAAGGTCAACCATTGATCATGTACAATCATGAACACTCCTTGACAACAAAGCTCATTTAACAATGTTAGTTACTGTACCAGTTAATTTCCAAGTAGGA
>JAPQRP010063932.1:0-20584 GCA_037367295.1 Apogon hyalosoma | reverse complement strand
TTGGACTTTTTTTTTCTTCAGTGGCTGTAATCCTCTTCCGTACTACCAGAACTACTGACTATAAGGTAAAAATAATAACTCAGACACTTAAAGTTGCGCCCACAATTGTCTGGATTTTTAGATGGCTCCACAGTGGCTAGGAGGCTAAGAGAGCAGCATAGACATTACAAAAACAAATCAAGACACAGCAATTAAATAAACACGTCATTTTACACAATAAAAGATGACAAAGATTATTAAAGGGCAAGTTCAACAACAATTTCAAAACAACTACACAAGTAATCGTTTAATAGTTTAATGTGACATTTCATGAACAGAGTTATGAACTGAATCTTGCTAAATTTGGAAAGATTTTAGTGGCCAAAGGTCAAAGGTCAATCTCTCTGTGAACTCATGTCCGTATATTCCTTCGGATGTAGCATTTCAAGGATGCTTTGTGGGCTTTTTGTCTAAATTTCTGAAAATGTTCACTTGGACTCAAAATTGAGGTTTGTAATTTGTGTTGTGACCTCATAAAATCTGCATGTAATTGAGAGAACTGCACGAACAGATTACGTTGGAGTACGAGTGGATGCATCTGATTGACTTTATATTTGGGACTTTTGAATATAAGCTGATTAATTGGTCTTTTCCTGCTCCAAACTACTGTTATTATATCAGCTTTTAAAAATCAAAGAACAGTTGATTTTGTTCTTTAAGACTGGAATGTTCGCATATTCTGATCAGAACTCTAGCCTGTTCACCTCATATGTCCTCATGTTTTTGTTCTGTTTGTTTGCCATATTTTCTGAATGTTCTGCTCCAGTATTTATGTATCAATATAGGTCTTTGCTTTGCCCTTAACATCACATATTTACTTATCTTCTGTTCTTTGTTCTCCCTATCAAGGAGGCCATTTTAGAAGAGCAAGAAAGTCGGAAAGACGACAACATCCATCTGACTCGTTTCCTGCGGGTCCTGGCCAACTTCCTGGTCCTCTGCTGCTTGGCTGGAAGTGGGTATCTCATCTACTTTGTAGTGCGGCGCTCTCAGAAGTTTGCTCTTGATGGACTGGAGAATCACACCTGGTGGGAAAGAAATGAGGTAGAAACAAAGAATGAGAAAAAGACATACTGACACAAAGGTGGGAAAAACAGTTCACCCATGACTATTAACATTTTTTAACTTATAATCTGTTTGATAAACCTAAACAAAGCAAAGACTGCTTAGAAACTGTAACATGGCAATTTTCCTTCAAAGCCGTTATTCTTTTGCTGATTCTGTAACAGCAGGAAAAGCACAGATTTGATTAACACTTAATTTAGAAAGTACACCTACAGAGTTCATAACAATTCATCAGATTATTGTTTAACATTCAGCTGTCCATCTGTTTCCCTTTGTAGATGAATCATCACATGTATTCTATAGATCATCTGTTGATAGAGGTGTGAATTGGCTTCAAGATTTCATTCAGTTACCATCCAAATGCACAGCAAATTGTTCATGCAAATGTTTCATATTGTCATTTTTCAGTATTTCTGTATATTAGCCGCTATACAGCAAAAAGCTGAAACAGACTTTCAGCTCAGATTTGCCCCAAATATAGATTTAAAATATTTCTCTTTTCATGTGCCTTTGACTTTACCCTATTACTAACACCCCTATTGCACTGTAAGTAGTGATGAATTCTTATTGCAGTGTTTGTCTTTTTGATATGTAAGTGTGGACGATTGGATCTAGTACTGTAATGTACAATACTAGATCCGGTACGTATTATAACATTAACATTAATATTTTCATACTTCTTTATTTAAGCACATTGTTTTTTTTCCTCCTCTTCATGCTCCTGTTACTGTATTTATCTAAAGCACAGTGAATTTCACATGTGTATAAAATTCTCTGCCTGAAAAAATTGCTTTGTCTGTATCTCTGGACAGGGTTACATTTGATCAATTAATGTAAACAGATTAATATAAGATGAGTCAAATAAGCAGTAAATCTAAACTCAAGTGGAATGCTTTTTGAAAAAAAGTATAACATCAAAGATTACAGCATCTTCTAAAGTGAAAAATTTTGACACCTCTACTATTGAACAACAGACTTTTTTGCCTTTTCGTACATCAATTTTTTAAGAAATCCCTATGTTTTAAGGATTGTTTCCATTATTAAAAATTATGCTGAAATACAAACCTAATTTTGAGCTCCAAATACTACTCTCTCTGAGTGGACTAACTAAATAAGTACTCTAACTTAATCAAATTAGCGTCATACAGTTTGCCATCATCATTATTATTAATTTAACCCTTTCATGCATGGATTATGAAAAAAAGTATCTAGATTTTTGTTTTTGATTGATTTTATTACAAAAAATTTGGCTAAAGTTGAAATGCATTCAAAAATGTATTTATTTTTTGTTAAATATGGTTTTATTAAGAAGATATTTAAACTCCTGAGACCCAGGAAAGTTCAAGTTTTGGCCTTTTTTCCTTAAATAATTGGATTTAACCATTGGAAAAACCATGATGCAACAGTTTTTTCAGATACATTTTTTAAATTTTTATGGAATATCCTTTACAGCAGACAGTTTTTTGTTTTTTTTGTATAAAGCTGTAAAACTCTTGTCCACAGACATGGACAAAAAACCCATAGCTGGATTGTAGGAGGTTAACTTTGTAAGATCACAGAGCAGTCAAAATTCTAAAACTAAGATGATACTTTTTTCATTGTATTGCTTAGGGTCAATAGAGACTGCCCCCATGTGGTTTGGGGAATATTGCCTTTATAACCCTTTGGAAAGTGAGCTTAAACTGTGTCCACAAATCTGAACGTCATGCACGAAAGGGTTAATCTTCTTTTCCTACCAGGACATGCACATGAATCAGCCAGTACGATACAGTTTTTTGCTCCTTTCTGTGTTTTCTGAGGCTCAGTTCCTGTGTCTTTCAGGTGAACATGGTCATGTCATTACTGGGGATGTTCTGCCCCATGCTGTTTGACGTCATCAGCGCCTTGGAGAACTACCATCCTCGAGTTGCCCTGCAGTGGCAGCTGGGCCGCATCTTCGCCCTCTTTTTGGGAAACCTCTACACCTTCATCATCGCCCTCATGGATGAGATCAACCTCAAAGTCAGATCTGAGTGTGTGGAGATTTGTGAGCTTTTATAATGTTGTTTTGTGACTAACCTCAGGTGTGTGTGTGTATCACAGAGAGAGGAGGAGAAGGTAGTGAAGTTTAATATCACCATGTGGGAAGCCAGTCTTTACAATGGCACAGTATCAGAAAACAGCACCGCTTCACCAATCACTATCCACCCCGCTGACATACCCAGGGGGCCCTGCTGGGAGACCATGGTGGGCCAAGTGAGTGTGTGTTTACATTATGTAACTCTGCATGATTTAATTATGTGTTGGCACAGCATTAAATTATGTTATAATATTAAACAGACACATGAGACAGAGGCAGAGGACGTGACATAATCTGTAAAATTAATATGGAAATCTAACTTTAAAAACATAAACATCATAATATTGTATTTTGTAACATATGATAGATAGATAGATAGATAGATAGATAGATAGATAGATAGATAGATAGATAGATAGATAGATAGATAGATAGATAGAGTGTAGTAGCAGCATGACACACATTCAATAACAATATAACATCACAGCAAACATGAGTACAGAGAAATATAACATAAGAGCAAACACTATACACTGCACACTATAAATTAGAAGTATAAGTAGTATTTATAGATAACCTATTGAATATAATCAACATTTTCTTGATAAAATTTGAGAAAAATTATGCGTATTTTTATAATTTTGAAATAGAAAACAAATATGTATATTTCTGCGATTAACGTCAAATTCTGAATTTACCTTCATACTGATTTTAAGTATTTAATATCTACCAGCTATAACACCATATAAGGAATTTAATAAAAGACTAAATGGTTATGTGTGTTTTCAGTTTGAATTACCATGTTCAACTCTTGATACTTACTTTTTCATGTAAGCACATGAAGTGAGGCGTTAACTGTTAAATAACTGGGACAGACCATCTATATTTATGGCTTATTTATATATTGAGTAAGTGACAGGCAGAATTTATTCAGCTGCCATGTGCAAAAATAGCTGGGTTTTAACTATGACTCACTTTCTTCTATTTCTTCCTGGAACTGTGCATTACCATGGGTATAATTATTTTAATGAATATTTTGTCTCATGATTCATGCATAACAGGATGAGAAAAATTTTGTGATATTCAAAAGATTATGAGTATATGTGATGAAAACCCCCATAAATTTCATTCTCAAGTAATAAGCATTATTATTCTTCAAATATTACCTTAAATGATAGTGTCAGTAAAATAAAATGTACAAATGTATAGAAATAGAGTTAGTTCTGGTGATTAGATGTGATTTGCATTAAATACACCATTGGGTAATTTTCTTTTCAGACACATTCCTCTTTTTTATTCTTGTTTATACGCATCAGTAATCAGTAAAAATGCTTATATACTGAATCTCAGTTACACTTAATCTATCAAGAATAAATCAAATTATCACAACGGTTTAATGAGAAGAGGTAAAAATATTTGATTCCAACTCTATGGGCAACAGTGTATGTAATAATGTATATTTTATATCAGGACAGTTAAAGGATATTCACAAACACACAATGCTGATGTCCACTGTAACGATGCGTCATCCTCTGTAGGAGTTTGTGCGACTCATTATATCCGATACCATGACAACCTACATCACCTTGCTGATTGGTGACTTCCTGAGAGCTGTGCTTGTTCGTTTCCTCAACTACTGCTGGTGTTGGGACCTGGAGGCTGGATTTGTGAGTCATCTGAACTGAAATCCCACAGTGCATCATTTACGTGCTTGAAGAAAGTGCACCTGGAAACAAAAGTATGAGTCACAGTCGGCTAATGTTTTTTTTGTGTCCTTTTCTAAAGCCATCTTACTCTGAGTTTGATGTCAGTGGGAATGTCCTGGGTTTGATCTTCAATCAGGGGATGATATGGTATGAGGATGACCATTTTTCTGTTTACACAAAGTTAGTTTAATTTCAATAGCACATTTATGATCAGCTGAAATGGGTAGTAATGAAATGCATTTACATTTATTAGATGTGCTTCAGTCTTCTATTTATTGGTCTGTTTTTACTTTGGTCATTTCATCACAAAAAAAAAACAAAAACCAGACATATTTTCACTTCATTACCTTTGCCTGTGGTTGGAATACCTCCTGTTACATCCACATTTAAATTTTTCTCCTTTACTTTTAAGTTTCTAAAGCACAGAGCTGCAAAAATGAATTCATTGAGCAATTACTTACTTACAACTAAATTAATCAATAAGTATTCTGATAAATAATTATTGGTCTGAGTTATTTTTAAGACATAAAAGTGAATATTCTTTGATTCCAGCTTCATAATGTGAAAATTTCCTCTACTCTTTCCTAAACTGGATATATTTAGATTGTGGATCAAGACATGTGAGGGTCATATATTGATCTTTTGGAAGCACTTTTTTTTTTTTTGTTTTACATTTTTTACTCCATACATTAACTCAATTGAAAAAAGAATAATGATCATCAGTTGCAGCCCAGTGAAGTTGTTATTCTGATGGGTACTTTTCCTTCCAACCATACGTAACCCACCTCCCATGACCAGCAGCTTTGGTTTAATTAAAAAAACAAATCCCTGATGATGAATAACGCTGTCATTCTGCCCTCTAACCACCCTTGTTCCAGGATGGGTGCATTCTACGCCCCCTGCCTACCGGCGCTGAACGTCCTCCGGCTCCACGTGTCCATGTACCTGCAGTGCTGGGCCGTCATGTGCTGTAACGTGCCACAGGAACGGGTCTTCAAGGCCTCTGGCTCCAATAACTTCTACATGGCCATGTTACTGGTCATCCTCTTCCTGTCCACCCTTCCTGCCATTTACACCATCGTCTCCATCCCCCCTTCATTTGACTGCGGGCCCTTCAGGTGATTAAAACCCTAATTAAGGAAGTTTGCCTCTTCTAGTCTGATTACTGGCTGTTTCTGACTTCCGTTGTGTCTAATCACTTCTCAGTGGGAAGAATCGAATGTTTGATGTGATTCATGAGACTTTGGAGTCAGACTTCCCCGCCTGGTTTAGTAAAGTTTTCAGCTATGCCTCTAATCCTGGACTGGTGCTTCCTTTCATATTACTTATGGTGTGAGTTATGGTCTTATTTTACATTCAGACTAAGATTGAGATTACGTTTATCCAGTAACTCAAACAAAACTCACTGAAAATTAAAACAGAAATACAAAGTTGTAGCTGTAAGTAGAAATATAATGAATATGTTGTTGCCATTTTCTATAATATTATAATAATCAATGTTTTACTTTTAAAATATGTAATAATTTTACTTACTCCAGTTAAATGCACCTTGATGTTATTACTACACAGTGCAATAAGCTCAAGTAAAATGTACGTTGTCCCTTTTTTTACTCCACCTTGTTGATTTACATTGTATTTTTGATATTTTACAGCTGTGTATTACTTCCAGTTTTTATACTGTGAATCTTGTTAATTATCTTTGTATCATTGCACACTCTATTGGTCTGAACAGCCTAGTTTCATTGCACATGACTCTTTATGCTCTTGCATGGTTATAATCTGTGTTATATCCTGTAGGCTGGCTATTTATTACTTGCAATCCACATCCAAAAGCTACAAAGAAGCTAATGTGGAGCTAAAGAAGAAACTACAAACGGTAACCCTCAGTGAATTATATGTTTTTTGAATTCCACTTTTAATATTTCAGATTGTGTGCTTTGAAATTAGGGCACCTGTTGTGTCACAGGCGGAGACATTCAATCTCAGGCCAGAAAGTGAAGGCGATACGGTTCATAATTAATATTTATTTGTCTTCAAGGATGTATTTTTGCAGCCCTGGAACCTTTCAGCAGAGCAAAGATGTGGATTAAGCTGCTTAAAGCTCCAGTAATTGTATTAGTATCATCAGTCCAACAGGGAGCAGCAGAGTTACAGCTCATGTCTCAATAAAGAAGTTCAACATGTAGAAACTGCTCTAAATTTTCTTATTGTTTTAAGTTTTACATTGTATGAACATGTACTGTTCTCAGGATGAATTGATTAATTAATATTTTCAATCACTGTGCGCCTGCAGCTTGAAACAAACTGCAGAGGGGTTTATTTACGTTTTACTTGCAGTTGCTTTATTCATTTAACACTATAATATTTCTTACAGTTCTGAATTATTTATTTTTATTTATTTATTTTATTGTGGATCAGTTCAGTCCAATATCAATATTTAGTCCACTAACTTCAAAATATGACTCTCACCCTAATATCACTCCTGGCCAAAGGAATTATATGAGTAAATGAATGTTCCCTGTTGCTAATCCTCTACCTTTTATTTTTCTCCATCAAGCAAAATGAGGAGAATAAAAAGAAGAACAAAAAAGCAGCACTGAAGGCTGCAATGGATCTAGAGGAGGCCAGAAAAGCTGCATCACAGGCTGCAGTACAACAGAAGAACAACAACGCTTCAATACAATATAACGAAGGTGAATGAAACTAAGAAAAGCATTTTAAGCTTTTCTTGACTGCATAGAAAAGTTAATGTTCACTAGAATTTTACTTCACACCAATTCTAGTTGTATTGCCTCCTACTTCCATGATATAAAGTGAAATGTTCTTATTTTACTCCCCTTAGAAGAAAATGAAGGAGATGAAGAAAAACACAGTGACAGGTTTAACCATGGCAAGAATGGACGCCACCCTCCTCCTGCTGTGAGAGACCGAACAGGACAACTCCCAGCCACTAGAGCCCCTGTCTCCAGGGCATATCACCATGGCAACCACGGGACGCCTCCTGGATATCTGCCTGGGTGTCCTCGACAAAGTGAACCTAGGATGTGCAGAGTGCCGAGCCTGCAGAGACACTGAGAAAGTGAAAACAATGCCCTGAGATGATTACCATTCAGAGTTTTCTGATATTCTTTATAACTTTGTTTTATGACCAATAAGAAGTTCATTTTAGCAGCTGTTTACTTGATAGACATTTTTTTTCAGTCTACTAATAAGTAAGCTTCTTTTTAACCCACTGATTAGTAAATGAAGTGGAAAAAGGTTCTTCATTACCATGGTACTTTGGTTATTGACAGAAGACTCCATATTAGATCCAATTGACATGGACTGACACAGGACTCCTTCTGTATTTTAGCTGCATACGCAATTTCCATCCATTTGGATTTCTTGTTTTTAACCAAAACTAATCAATAAAACTTAAAGTAAGACATATTTGTCAGTTAAACAGAAATGAAAGAAGCAAGTTAAAACTTGAAATAAAGTAAACTGAAAAGTATGGCATAAAAAAGCTGGTTTTATTGGTGATGAGTATACAGCACTGGGCTAAACCTTCAGCTGGTTGTTTTTAAAGGGTTGAGTGAGCAAGCATAATTATTTGTCAGTCTCTTCCTCAGATACAATACAACATGGATATATGATTAAAAATACAAAAAAAATCACAACTAAATGACCTCTACAGAGCTCTGTTCAGTGACGGATCTAAAACGGTTTAGATGGGGTTGTATAGGAGTGACATGAGAGGATGGAACATGGGAATCCATCTGATGTGTATGATTTAAATAGTTTCAACAAAAGATCCACCAAAATACTAATACAATATTTACTGCTATATGATGGCCTGTATCAACACACACACACACACACACCCACATGTTACCAATGCAGAACAGGAACAAGACAAGACGTGTCCAGACAAAACAAAACTATGCGGCTCTTTTAAAGTAACAAGTTCTGCTCTCCAGAGTTTTACAACAATTGCACCTCAGATGTAATGAAGTAAAAGAACACATTTTTACATCACTTCTGGTCAATTTCTTGTATTTTTAAAAGCTTTGTGAAGCTTGTGGAGGGGTTGCATACTGGGGTTGTGGCACCCCCTCCCCTGCCCTCCAGCGTACCCATAACAAAATGAAACCCAAATAATAAACAACACTTGATTAGTGTTGAATGAAACCTGCTCTAAAATTCCATAAAATGAATGCAATACATTATCTGTCTGAGTGGTTAAAGGCATGTTGAGTGTAAAAAACTTCTGTACAGACTATTTTATCCTGTAACGTTTGTTTTAATGCTGTGTATATTTTTTGTCTTAATACAGAAAGTGAAAAATGAATATGTATGGTCATCGTAAAACTAAGCATGATACTGCAGTCAGAGGTGCTGAGTAACAAAGCACCAATACTTCATTACCTTACTTAAATAGAAATTTTGATTATCTATACTTTACTGGTGTAATTATATTTCAGCTGACTTTTTACTTCTACTCCTTGCATTTTCACATTATAATCTGTACTTTCTACTCTTTACATTTTAGAAATAGCCTTGTTACTCCTATTTCATTTTGGATTCTTTTCATTCAAATAATAATAACAATAAAAAAAAAACTATCCAGATAAATTGTGCCATCCGGATGGAGTGATTTTGATTGTGGTTAGATGAGAAGTATAAACATATATCATCCCAACACCCTATTGGTTTGCCTGCGATCCATCACACTTGACTTTTTGCACCATTCCAGTACTTATAGGTAACTAGTCATCATATCTTTCACTCCATGAAACACATGTTAATGCTCAGTAGTGCACATATATAGTTCTTTAATAAATTTGCATTGTACTAAAATGCATTAATTTTCAATGGACATATATGCGGCTGAAACAGGTAGCCTACATCCCAAATTTTTCAACATTAACATTTTAATATAACATTATAGTCATTATGGCCTTCAGAAAAATGTTTTTTGGGGAGGTGGAGTAGTGCACTATAGGCCCCTGTGGTGCCGCCTAAGCATTTGTCCTAATGGCATTTTTTTCTCCTTACATTTACTTTTATACTTCAATTAGCTGTGAAACCAGTATTTTTACACTTTTACTGGAGTAAAAAGCTTGAGTTGATACTTTAACTTCTACAGAAGTCTTTTTAAACCCTAGTATCTGTACTTCTACCTGAGGAATGAACGTGAATATTTTTGACACCTCTGACTCTACTGTATAAACCCTGGTTGTGTATTTAAAACTCATTAGATTTACTAGTGTTGTTTCATATGTGTTTGACTGACAAACACTAAACAAATTAGTAGAATGTTTACATGGAAATAAATTATATTACCAGGTCTAATTTTTTGAGATGTACTGTTTCATAAAGGTAGTGCTTTGCAAAGTAAACCATACAGTTTGAACAAAAAAGGTATTGCATTATTGCATATTTTCACTTTTTCTTGTCAAATGGTGACAAATGCACAAACCAACCCACTGTCAACCAGTTCATTTTTTACACATTGTGTTTTTACTCTTCAGTCATTGTGACACATATTTTCCCCAGACTGAGCAGAGCTGTCCCCGGTCTTGCGACTGGGCCAAAGTAGTAAACAATTCATTAGACATGGACGCCATTTAACCCAGCTCGCTGGGCTTAAAAGGATCACTCAGTCATCTCTGGCAGGACTTGCACCTTTACTTGAGCCATTTTTGGCTCTAATAACAGTTGGACTGTTCTTTGTCGGACTTCAATAAAAATATGAAATCTGTGATGAAAATTCAGATGTGGCTGATCTGCACCTGTCATCATGCACACAGAGGTCTGACTTGTGCCACCTGATAACTTCATGGACATACCTGATCCTGGTCCTCTTGTAATCCTGTCAATCACACTTTCATTTATCTGATTTGCCAGATATAGTTATGTCTCATTAGTTAAACTGAAATTCTATAAATTAGACTCATTCATCATATCTTTCAGGGTAGATTTAATTAAAATTTAAGATCTCTGAAGTGTAAGATGAATAAATTTCATGTTTAAATGATTTAAGATAACAAGTCAACAAGCTCATAATACTGCTGACATTAAATTACAGAGCCATTCAGATCCAGTTCCATTGATGCTCATGATCAATTCATGGCAAGTAAGCATTAAGTATTCATTCTGCAGTTATTTGAGATCCAAAGGATGGAGAAAGCACTTATGCTTTATTCTGTCATCATGAGCCAGCAATTGTTGATCACATTATGTAATGCAGACTTTGATAAGGAAGGATGTAGACGTTGACCTCTTCTGTAAACTGGAGACCTGGAGGCTGCCTTCTGATCTTCTTTCCACGTGTTTGTCTGGGTAATGACACCCCCCTCATGCCCGCTGTGTCACCCTTCTACTGGAGTTGTGTTTTGGCTCCGTCCCAGTCTTGCTCCATGCTGGTACAATGTGGCAGAAAACTGAGCCATGATGGGATTGCACATTACCGGATATCTCAATGTCCGCCGTACAGCTCAAGCATCTCTTATTCACAACGCTAATGAAGGGAGGAGTGAGATAGTGAGGCGCCACAAGCTTTGATTTGACTACTCAGATGGCATCCAGTTTTGCTTTTGGAGACCAAAGGATGGCACCGAGCCTCAGCGTGAACTGACGGAGCCTTTTTAGTTAATGGATCTTAAGGATGAACAGGCTTTCTCTGAAACTAAGAGAAAAAAAAAGACCTAAAGGGATGAGAGAGGGATTGAATGGTCAGAGGAAGTGATGGTGGATGTCCAGGAGGAGGAGGTTGTATAAAGCTCCTGTCATGAGGGCTTAGGTTGTCTTTTAAATACACGCCCTCAGGCCAACATTCATATAATCCCCGGATGTGTGATGCTGCCTGTGTTGGCATCTCCAGTTTCTCTGAATTATTCAGAGGGTCAGATCTGACATTTGACCATAAGCACAAAGGTAGAGGATACATCTCAGGGGATGAAGCACATAACAAGGATAGAACATTTCAGTATCAGTCTTTACTCTCACTTTTCCCACCAATGACATGAAAGAAAAAAATTAAAATGGGTCTTTTTTTGTTTGTTTTAGAGAAAATATGATTTTGTCTTTGTTGAACTAGATTAACCAGTAACAGGCAAAAAGAATGGTTTGTAACAATAACCCATCAAGACCTGAAAAAGACTGTTTTACTTATTTCAGTTTAAGTCATTTAATCTATGAATTAACTGTTCAGTACTTAAAATTAGCAGAACTTTGCTTACTTTTTTGTACTTTTCCAGTTTGATTTAAAACTTAAGTTAAAACTCACTGTACAGGCTTTTAATCTAATTTAAGGAAATCTAGCTAATTTACCCCACTTTGCTCAATACTGACGATTTGATTATATTTAAGAATGCATGGCTTCTTTCCTTTACAGCGTGGAATATCTTTTTCTCAGTTCAGACTGCGTCATACTGTTTGTGAGTCCTATAGATTACCGTGTATAGTATTTAAATGCAGTGTTTCACTTTTCACTCAGAATTACTTAAGGTTTCATTTAACTTTAATGGGGCCTTGACCTTAATGTCTACATTTGCTCTGGTATCTGATTTCTGGGTTACAGCTTAATGATGGCAAATGTCAAACCTCCAGTTTTTGGTGTCGGCTTCATAACACTGTGTGCTTGGGATTTCTTGATTGATTAACATTTTGATTGACAGGTCCTTTGTCTGCTTCTGTTGTCTTGCCCTGGGCTTCTGATTATCATCTAATGGACTGCGTCTGTAGCGGTCGTCAAGGAGCTCCCTCATTGAAAAGCCTCAGACTCGCAGCTGTTTCTGTCTCTCAATGTGCATATGTGTGTGTGTGTGTGTAGGCATCTCAGTGTTTTGTCACAATATCCACTCAAGTGTAGCTGCTGCTCACTCTTACAGCCTCATGGGAGGAGAGGAGGCTAAAGTTTACACAAGAGGAACAAAGAAGAGAATAAGAAAATTAACTGAAGATCATAATGCCTCCCAAGAAAAAAAGTCACGCTGCGGTTGAGGTTGATGATGGTGAGGATTTTTTTTTTCTCCTCCCATTGTTTGCTAAAATTTCACACTAACGTTTGCTTTTTCCCGTCAGGAGTAATTCACAAAATTGACAGTGAATTATATAGAGGCTTGTCCACTGAATTTTAATTTCATTATGCATATTTTTGTCGACAGTTGGGATGGAAGTTGATGCAGTATCAGAGGATGATAGTGAAGGTGAGTTTTGTTTCCTTTTCAGTGAGTGACAGTTAAATTAAAGTAGGAAAAAGCTTTAGCGATGTCTCACATATTGCCTTTTTCTTCTTGTTTTCCTCTAGTTTCTTTTACATACTTTGCACTGTCATATTTGCTCCTGGAGGATTCTGTTGGGTTTCTGTAAATTGGCTTCAGCGTCTGGTTTCGACCGGCTCTATATGTAAAGTGTCATGAGATAACTTCTGCTTTGATTCGGCTCTATGTAAATAAAATTTGATTTGATTACTGTTACATGAGCTAAGGCTATGAATTTTTCTTTTTTTTTTTTTGTTTGTCTCAAACCAAAATAATAATGATAATAATAAAGTCAACAAGTCAGTTACATATTCATCCATCAATGATCATTAATCACAGAAAAGGTAACAAATACAATAAATTTAACATAAATGTACATATAAATTCAAAAACACAGTTTGAGAAGAAGCAGAAAGAAGCAAAAGCTTATCTAGTCCTGCCCCTTCCTGACTTTCAGTGTCAGATTCATAATCAAATATATTTCCTTCATTGGCTATTTATCACATTAAACTAGAGAACAAGGAAACTAGTCATAACACCTTTATATTGGTTGGATCACCATTGTGCAACCATTCTGCCAGAAATAAACATGAACAAATAGAAACTAAACTATTCAGGGTATAATATGTGAAGCCCCAAACTACATATAAACCCATCAAAAATATCTTCCATTACACAGATCAAAAATATGAAACTGGACTGATTACCCAATGCATCTGTATGAGTCAATTAACATTTGTTTGTACTGTTTTTTAAATAGCAGTGTATTCTTACATGACTTTAAAGTGTCATCAAGTTTATTCCAAAACTTGATCACACAAACAGAAATGCACATACTTTTCAGAGTCGTGTGGACCACTGGGTAAACAAAGTTATGTTCCCCCCTTAGATTATAGCCTTCATCTCTCATTTTGAACAGGTTTTGCAGATTACTTGGTAGGCTAACTAACATAGCCTTGTGTAGGACTAACACTGCTTTAAAAGTAACTAGGTCAAAAAATTTTAATAGTCATGATTTCAAAAGTAAGGGATTGGTGTGG
The DNA here is from genome assembly GCA_037367295.1 of Apogon hyalosoma. NCBI lineage: Eukaryota > Metazoa > Chordata > Actinopteri > Kurtiformes > Apogonidae > Apogon > Apogon hyalosoma. The sequence continues at coordinate 6,429 of JAPQRP010063932.1, read as the reverse complement.
TCTCTGTAGCCCGAATGATTAATGATCCTCACAGCTCTTTTTTGTAGTGTGCAGATTTTTTGTAAGTTAGATTTATATGTACTACCCCAGACTTCAACACAATGACACAGGTATGGCAGGATCATCGTGCAGTAAAGTATGTGTAAAGCTTTCTGTGGTAATAAACACTTTGTTTCATTAATTATTCCGATACTCCTGGATATTTTAGAACACATTTCTTATGTATGGTTCCTAGCAAAGCTTGTGATCGCTCAAAATACCCAGAAACTTGATTACATATACCCTTTCAATGGGTACCTGATTAATCATTAATTCCATATCCACCTCACCTTTTCTATTTCCAAATAACACATACTTTGTTTTACTTACATTTAGTGATAATTTATTTTTGTCAAACCAATTTTTAAGTTTATTCAGTTCATTCTGAGTCTTTTGTACAAGCTGCTGTGGGTCTTCTCCTGGACATAAAATATTTGTGTCATCAGCAAACACAATAAATAAAAAAAAAAATCACTGACTTTGCAGATGTCAGTCAATCAATGATACTTCAGTCAAGTATAACTTAAGTGTTTTTTGGTTAGGAACTCAAGGTTAAGAGATTATACTTGTGGAAATAAATAAAATTAAGGCTTCTTACTTTTTTCCAATGTCTCTTTTTTAATATGACTTCAGGTTTTAGTATCTTGATGCTAGTATTGATCTTAAATGTTTCAATCCTATATTTATTGTAAAAATCTACATATGTGTGCATTAGAGGAGGCCAGGAGAAGAGCTAAAAACAGAAGAGCCAAAGCCCAACGCAAGCCCAAACGGGTTAGTGACGATGAGGAGGAAGAAGAAGAGGACGAGGCGCCGAAGAGGAAGGCACGAAAAAAGAAACCCAAGCCACGGGACAGTGATGAAGAGGAAGACGAGGAAGATAACAGGAGTGTGAAAAGCAAAAGTTCAAAAGCTTCGAGGAAGAAAGCTGCTAAGGAGGAGAGCGATGAGGAGAGCGAAGATGACAAAAAGAAGAAGAAAAATGGAGGCAAGGCTGTGTCCAAAAAGGGAAAAGAAGAGCAGAATGAGAAGAAGAAGGGGAATGCTAAAGGGAATGGAGGGAAGAATAAAGGTGGTGAGAAGGACAAGAAAAAGAAGAATGGGAACAGGTGCAGTATTCTCTGAGAGCTGTCTCTCACATACCTGCACGCACCTTTACCCTCCAAAACTCTGGCCACACATGAAGCTACTGGACATATATTCAGGGCACTGAAACTAAGCTACCTTTGTCCACCTGAATATATGGCATTTGTGATTGATGTTTTTTTTTTCTATAGTGTCTCAACAGTCAGCTAATTTACTGGGGTTGCTCATGTGGGACAATTACAGTGAACTTATTTTTTTAGGGAGGTTTTTATTATTGCATTGACAACGAAATAGCTATACTGTTAAGATTTTCTTGGTTTCATAAAAGGATTATAATCTGCAAAGTGACAAAAGTATTCATCAAATGAGATATTTTACAAAAGACAAAATCAAGTTGAGCTGAACTTTCTTGGTGTTGGGTTGTTGTGATGCTGCTGTGATGGGTGAGGTAACCTTCATTCATCATTAACTGTTGTCATGACAAATAACCTCAGGGTAATTACACTGATTGCATTTAAAAAAAAAAGAAAAAAAAAAAGGTTTGACTTTCTGGGAATCGAAATCCACAACATAACCTTTTAGCCTGATTGCTGTAATTTTAATTTCAATTTTGTAATTTTCTATACATTCAATGTTTTGAGATATTAAACTAAAACACAGCCACTATGCATCAAAATTCCTAAACTGGGTTCAAAACTTTGATTACTCTGTAATTGAATGATAAAAAGTTGTAATAATCTACAAAATCAAATGCAAAAATGGATCAAACAATTACAATTGACTCATAACACGAATCTTGAAAAGCATTGTGATACACTGGTACAGAACTTGACTGGGAAAAAATGAGGTTTGATTGATGGAAGACTTAATAAGCATCAAATGGGGTTTGACAAATAAGACACTCTCTATTTCTTTGGAGAAAATTGTGTAAAGGTCCAGTGAGCTGCTTGTAATTGGACAAAAGGAAGATGTTAGTTTTAGTTTTGCATCTTCTGTTTTTGCTCAAACTTGTGAAGTTTAGCTTTGGCTCCCACTTTTTCCCCTCTATCAGCTCTTCTTCCTCCTCTGATGATGATGAAGAATCTATGTCAGAGGGAGAGATGGCAGCTTTGAAGGAAGAGGTAGAGGAGAAAAAGAAACTGATCGCTACATTAAGGAACAAACCATGGCGCATGCAGAGGAGACTCATCCAACTCAAGTAAAAATAAGAACCAATGGTCAACTTTGACTTCTTCCTGTTGTTTTTATTAGTGGCTCTATTTTGATGGGTCTGTGCAGCTGTTTTTTTCCCTTTCTGCTTGATTTTTAATTTACATTTTGCCTGTTGTTCATTTATTTACATTTTTATTGATTATTGCATCACTTTCTCTATTGCCTGCCATCCCACATGTCATGTACATGTGATGCTGTTGATTGATTATTAAAGCTTTTCACTTGGCTGTTTGATTCCTCTTTGCAGTGCTTTGATTCTTATGAAACTCCACACTACTACTACTCAGATAAAACCTTTTTGAAACATGTTCAGAGTGAAGTGGTTTGTGACATTGGAAATCAAAGCTAGTGGAAAACTGACACTGGCAGAAATGTGGACTACATTTAATGGTCACATCTATGTTTTATTTATGCTGTGCCCTCACTTTAACCTTCAGAGAAATGTGCTCATGAGCAACATGAAAAGCCTCTCCAAGTGAAATTACACTCATTTGAAAGTTACATATTTTCTTGCTAATATTAATAATTTCATTCATATTTCTCAGACGTGCAGTAAAACGTCTGAAACGCCTTTCTCTAAATCTAAACCACACGACCGCGCATAAAGCCGCTGTAGTTCAGCTGCTCTTCTATTCATGGTGAATGACAGTACACACTCTTCACAGCCAGAGCCAAGACTGAGAGCCATGTAGGTTAGTGTGTGTGTAGTCACTGTGTATGTTTCTTTATGTACAGTTCGGTAAGCAAGCTTCTGAGAGGGGAACATGAGAGGCCAGCTGCTTTAACTTTTTTATGAGCTTGACACTGTTTAATGCATGTTGTTGTGGCTGACTAACCTGTTCTTTGCCAAGTCTCCTTGGTCTATGTTCTTGAGCATATGCCAGGTATCATCAATCAGTAAATCATACCAAACTGTCCCCAATAAGCAATTCACCAACTGGTATGGCCAGTAAGTGGTGTTGGTTACTCTCACTGCATTTCATTGTATTATAATTGTGTTTTCTCTGATTGGTCGTATAGGGAGGCTCAGGAGTTTGTTGAAAAGTTTGAAGGAGCTCTGGGAAAAGGCAAAGGCAGGAAGTGGTACGCCTATAAAGTCATGATGACCAAGGTAATGTCATTTTACAGGTTTGCTGACACCTGCACCTTTTACATTGAAATTATTTTGGTTTACAGTGGTGGCAAAAATTATTAGAACACTTGACATATCTAAAAATACATGGAGATGGTCGCTCTGAGCACATCAAATATTAAATGAAGTGAGTCCTACTGTTTGTTTGTTTTTTTTTTATCCATTTGTAGCTTTAATATTTACTGAACAGGATAGTCCTTTTATATTCAACAGAATCTCACAGCTGTGTCCTAAGACTTGTATCATCATCACCATCAGTTCAACCACAATCACACCTGACAATGAATACACAAGCAATTTGGCTTCTTATGGAGGAATATGATTGTGCGACACTGACAGTGAAATAGGCTTGTTTTTTGTAGGAAAATGACATAAAATCTCCTTATAATGGCTCTATTCCATTTAAAGAATAATGATGACTTTGTAGATATTTCATTCATTTTATGGGTATTTTAATGACCAATAATAAAAAAACAAACAAAAAAAAATGACGAAACCTCTTAAATATCCGAAGTGTTCTAATAATTTTGCCCACCACTGTATAACAGGGAGGACATTGTTACAATAATCATTTTATAATATATATTTCTTTGTTTTGTTGCAGAAACTTATCAAGTTTAAACGTGACTTTGAGAACTTTAAAACTGCCTGTATACCATGGGAGAGGAAGATAAAAGAAGTAGAAAGTTAGTATCTTTTGAAAATTCAGTGTGAAATTTTTAGAAGCTTCCGATAGCAAATAAAAAACTATGTCTTTATTGTGTACAATCAACCTGCTGTGTTCTTAATATCAGTTCCAGCAGTATCAAAACACACATTCCACATGATTCAGCCTTGAAATGTTAGGTTTACACATGGTTAGGGTTAGAGGAGGTCAGGGTGGGGGTGTCTTTTACTAGTGTGAGTGTAGTGAAGATGGTGTGTTGTGTAGGGTCATGTTCAGAAACTTCTCAATTTCTCCAGTATGCCTTTTTCATGAAATTATGTCCCTTTTTGCTGCATTAATGTCACCTTCAATGTTCGAGTATGGACCAGAATTCTCCAGAACTCAAAGCAGACAAAACAAACACTGGTTCTGTTATGTCTATTTGTATTTTTCTTTTTTTTTTTTACTGGTAACCATAGGAAAGGGTGAGGTGAAGTTTCAACTGGTTGCAATCTGTAACTTCACCGCTGGAGGCCACTAAAAATTACACACTGAATCTATGTATTTTCCAGTGATTGTTAAAAGCTGGTGCTCCCTTCTTGAGTCCTGTTCTCCTCTCGCCTCCTCATAGGCCACTTTGGATCATCTGTGGCATCCTACTTCATCTTCCTGCGGTGGATGTACGGCCTGAATCTGGTCCTGTTTGGGTTCATGTTTGGCCTTGTGGTCCTGCCTGAGGTACAGCATTTCTCATTATACATTTTCCGTGTGATATCAAATGGTGTTGTACATACCATCAACTCTCTCCTTCTCTTTCCTGTTTAGCTCCTTATGGGTCTTCCTTATGGGTCTCTCCCCAGGAAGACTGTGCCCCGACAAGAACAGGACACAGCCATGGACTTCTCTGTTCTTTTTGACTTTAATGTGAGGACCTTAATCAAGTTGTATTTCATATCTATCTCAGTATATGTAGACATGAAGGGTAGATGATGTTAATGCACAGATACTAGTGGTTTGACAACTTTATATGAAAAAGTATGACAACTCTTTCACGTATCTTTTTAACAGGGATACTGCAAATACTCCTTTCTGTTCTACGGGTACTACAACAGTGACCGAATGATAGGGGTGTTGAAGTTCAGATTGCCCCTGTCATACCTCCTGGTGGGTGTTGGGATATTTGGATACAGCCTGATGGTTGTTATTAGAACGTAAGCAGCACACACACACACAAAACACACACACACACACACACACAGGCAGTTAAATACATATTTTGGCACTGCCTGCTTCTGTTCCCAGGATGGCTCGAAACTCAAATGAAGGCGGAGATGGGGCGGAGGAAGGCCAGTTCACCTTCAGCTGGAAAATGTTCACCAGCTGGGATTATCTGATTGGAAACCCTGAGACTGCAGACAATAAGTACGCCTCTATTACCACCAGCTTCAAGGTTAGCAGATGTGATGTGACTTACCACTCCAGTTTCCAAAGAGTTGGGACACTGTATAAAATGTGACTAAAAACAGAATGCAATTATCTGCAAATCACATGGCCTCATATTTTACTCACAACTAGAAAAGCACTTGGAGAGTGCACACCTCCGCTAAGGCAGATCAGTCCCCCACCACCCCCCCGATCACCAGCAAAATTTAATTATTTGTTCCTTGTGCCAGTATCAACATTTCCTGAAAATGTAATCGAAATCCGTCCATAACGTTTTGAATTATCTTGGTAAAAGCAAGACAGACAAACCCCCATGAAAACATAACTGTCCTTGGTGGACGTAATAATATAGGTGAAATAATGCAAAAAAAATTATACTAAACACAGGTATGGATAACATCTGTAATGTGTTCTATAAAGGCAAAATCAGAAGTACTGAAAGACAGAGCCAAAATAGGTTCAGACCCCTAAGGGTTCAACACTTTCTTCCACTCCAAACCACTAGATAAGTGGCTAAAATCCACTGATGAAATGACATGTTCTATAAACCAACTGAACCTCCGTTTTGGTTCTTTTACAAAAACAGAAAAAAAAGGTGAAGTTCATGCAGTTTATTATAGTTACAGTCTCAGGTTGGTGGGGTCATTTTGGCTTTGTGTGGGAGGGGCTGGGGTCTCTGCTCCTCCTCACATTGTCCACCGCTGACGTCTGCTCTGATGTCTTACACCCACATCTAGAAACATCAAGACACAATCATTAAACACTGTGTGGATGGAGAAGAGTCGATTTCATGGTGTGTTTTTGTAAATGTGGGTCCTGAGGAGACAGGAAGTGGATTTGTACCGACCTCTGGATCTACTGGATCTGATGG
>JAPQRP010063880.1:0-20605 GCA_037367295.1 Apogon hyalosoma | reverse complement strand
TACATAATTTTTTTTCACAATAGAACATATCATCTACTATAAAGTACATTTGACAGTCTCTGTGTCTCCGAGACCCTCTTTTTCTACCTAATAATATCACTGACTTGTTGCTAGATAATCTAATTAGTTCCTCCAGATGTTTCCTTTTAGTTCCACTTATTTTCCAGCATTTAGTTTTCCAACTTTTAGTGACATATTGCTACCATCAAAACCAAATTACATATTTTTTCCCTAAAAATGGCACATTTTCTCACTTCATATATTTTATATGTTTTCTACATTCTATTGTGGATGATATACAAATTAACCAGATTTCCATATCATTGTAGTCAGATTTTATTTACCTTTTTACTTTAGGTCCCATCATTTTTGGAATTGCAGTTTTAATTCTTAAGTAAATAAAGTAGCTTTAATTATTGTTGGTGAATATGCAGTAAATATTTTATAATACAAAAACTCTGAAAGGAAAAGCTTTGAAACCTTGTGTTTTGAAGCAGAAAAACTACTGCTTTTAAAAGGTTTTGCAATCAAGCGAAAATGGTTGCATAATGTGTTATAACTGCTGAGGCTTTAGTTGTGTATTTGAGTTTAGTACTTTGTCACAACTCTAAAGCGTTTTTCCAAAAATATTTCAGATTTGTCTTCGTGTACGAGTTTATTCACCAGATTTCAAACCGTGATCCGAAAACTGGGGCACACGTGTTTGGCAAAGAAGTTGTGAAATGCTGAAACTTTACTTTTGAAAAGGGTAAATCTCTATTTTGAAACTTTAACAAATGTACACTTATCTACACCCATATTGCAGACTTTTAGACCTAAGTTTGAAACACCCACTTTTCCTTTGCCTACACAGTGATTTTTGGCTGTGTTTCCTCTGAGTGCTATTCAGAAACTTGTAAAATGCCAGTTTCTTGGAGGATTTGCTCTTCACCTGTTATTTGCTGTGTGTAAACAATAGGTTAAGGCTTTTACTTGGTAAATAGAAGCTCTGAAAGTCTGACTCAGCAGGCAGTGAATTTGTCAGAGTCCACACAGTAGACATCAGAGCTTCTTCTATAAAACTAGTACACTGACCCGTGGGGATCCGTGCACTGCAAAAATCTAAATCTAACCAAGTGTGCTTTTCTCATTTCTTGTCAAAATATCTCTTCACACTTAAAATCAGACAGAATCACCTAAAGAATAACTTTTCAGTTGAGATATAAGAACTGATTTATAGACAGTAGATCTGGAAAATCTGATTTCAAGAAATCTTACCAAGATAATTTTCACTTGTTCCACTGGCAGATTTTTTTGCTTGATTCAAGCCAGAAAAATCGGTGTACAACAGTAATCGACGTACAGTGGCCATCGTTAATGCACCCACACTTATGACGATGTCACTCGCGGCCCCCTCATGTGCTTGCGCCCCCTTGGGAGAATGTTCCCCCCATGGTTGAGAACCTCTGCTCTAAATCAACAATAACGGACCAGTATCGGGTATCGACCAATGCCCAAGGGCTCCGCATCAGTATCAGAATCGAAACTGGAAAAGTTGGATTGGTGCATCCCTACCTTTGAACATCATTCCTTACGTTAGTACCTTTACTTCATGGTAACTTACAAAGCAGGTCCACTCACTGTTCATGCAGAGGTGGACCTTACAGACCCTGGAGACCACATTGGACCTGAGATTGTTGCCTCACTGGAACTGTTGTTGTCACTGTATTGTAATGTATTTGGAAATTACCAAAAATAGTTAATAATAATAGTAATTTGCCTAATAAAGGGTTAACAGTACAGTGATTTACAAAAAAAAAACCCACCAGAAGATGTATCAAAAGGGGCTAATCAAGCCAATGAAACCAGAGTGTTTTCTGGGGAAAATTAAATTTGGTAATTCCACTGAAGCTCAGTAGAAGTCTATGGGATCTGGGTGTCTTTGGAGCAGCATCTAGTGGCTGTGAGTGGTATTACATGTCAGCGTCGCCTCTCAGTGGAGGCGTTTCCCCTGCCGTCCTATTCCCTGTGCAGCGTTGTCATCCTTGTCACTTTGCTGACACCGTACATCCACACTTCTACGTGTTTCCACCAGTATGAGCTGCTGTGTTTTTCAGTGTCAACAGCAGAAAATGGAAGTTAAAAATATTTTAACTTCCAAGTGAACTGTGCCACACTTCAAAGCAGTTTCCACCAGTTTCATAGCAACAGCGAGAACCTCATCTGGTGCTTCCCCAAAAATATCTGCCATTGCCTCCAGCTATAATACAGATACTCCAAGTACAAAGGGCCTCAGCGCTCTGCACCTGTTGCCCAAAGCTTGTCAACGGTGGCACTTTGGAGAGCTGTAGTTTAGCCCTGCTGCCACATTTTCAGGCTGCCAGCACAGTCAGGGGAGTTGCCATTGATTATATTCAAGGTTTACTGGATCAAAGCTTGGTATAAAACACTGCTGCCATTTATAATTCAGGGAAACAGCACTGTCCTCCGATGCACGGTGCACATCTCTAATGGGGTCCATAAGAAGCAGGATGCAGAGCTGCAGTATCACTGTCTGTCTGTCAGCTCACAGGGAAGGCGACATCGTCAGCTGATCACAGGTTCAGTGGTTTGGTCATGAAATATGTTATATAACAACTGAAAATCTGACAGAGCTCCAAGCATGTCCTGGACTAAAATGGAAATCTGATTGTGGTTGTGTTTGTTTATATGTGGGAAGTACACTGCACTACTCTGTCCCACAAAAGCAATAAGCTTAGGGATGGGAATCGAGAGCTGGTTCTTTTTGAGAACTGGTTAATAATAATAATGATAATAATGATAATAATAATAATAATAATAATAATAATAATAATAATAATAATAATAATAATAATTATAATAATAATTATAATCATGATAATAATAATGATAATAATAGTAATAATGGATTAGATATCTATTGTGCTTTTCAAGGAACCCAAAGCGCTTTACATTATTGATCCATTATTCATTCGCTCTCACATTCTCCCTCTGGTGGTGGTAGACTATGTTTGTATCCACAGCTGCCCTGGGGCGGGCTGACGGAAGCGTGGCTGCCGATTCACGCCAGACGGCCCCTCCGACCACCACCGAACATTCATACACCAGTGTGAGTGACACTGGAGGCAAGGAGGATGCCCAAGGACACAACAGACAGACTAGGACAGAGCGGGATTCGAACCGCCAACTCTTCAGTTATTGGACGACTCGCTCTACCTCCTGAGCCATGGTTCCTTGGAATCGTTTCCCTTCCTACTGAACGGTTCAGAACGTAGCCAACATGGCGTCGGGGCAGAAACGCTCCAAAGTATGTCTATATTTCACGCTAAAAGACGACATCAGGGTCACTTTAACACTGTCAAAGCTTCCATTTCTTCAAAGGGGGAAATCCCTTCAATACGTGAAAACATTTGTCCACAGCATGTGATTCATTTGCAGGAATGTCATGTATTTGATACATTACTTAGCGACACTTGTGAATCTAGCGGCAGAGCAAACACCAGGGCATCATCTGAGCCCGGTTGTAGGGGGGGCAACAAATGTCCTGCCCCCTCAGATAAGTTTCCAAAGGCAGGGAAAGGAAAATGAGGTGCACAACAGCTGGAGACAAAGAGGAATTAGTAAAGCTGTTTCACTGTACAGTGTGTGGATCAGATCGATAAGCAAAATTGATAATGAAATCGGAATCTTTAAATTCTTATCGACTCCCATCCCTAAGTAAGCTACTTGTAAAAGTGGCGACATAATGAATAAGTCAAGGGGAGTCAAACATGCGGCCTGGGGGATGAATTTGTGAAATTCAAAAATTACATCAAGATATTAATAATTATTTTAGTTCAGGTTCCACATTCATTCATTCATAGATTTTTGCAGTGTATTATATTTGTCAAAGATGAAATAGGTTTACTTTAATGCAGTGGAAAAAATCTAAATCTTACCAAGTGTATTTTTGTCATTTCTTGTCAAAATATCTCATCACACTTCAAATAAGACATAATCACCTAAAGAAGAACTTTTCAGTGACTCTTACCAAGATAATTTTCACTTGTTCCATTGGCAGATTTTTTTGCTTGAATTAAGCAAAAAAATCTTGAAAGCCAGATCAAGGTATGGCTAAGAAACAACCAAATTTGTGAACGCTAGCACTTTAAAGGGACAGCTGAATGTTTATTTTAATACTCGACAGGCTGGTGTAAATGTTGTTTTGTATTGTAATGTATTGTCCTTTAAGTAGTATTGTTTATTTTAGGCCTTATTTTAGTCCTCAATATGTAGACAAAAATGTTGTTTTGTACTACATTATAGTGTATTGACCTGTACTGCTTTGTAATGTATTACACAGTCTTGTTCTGTACGGCACTTATTCCACTGTATTGCTCTGTATTGCACGGATCACTCTTATTTATTTATTTATCAAGTGGGGACTGCAGATGAAAATTAGCACTGATGCTAACTCCGGCATATTTACATGTTTATACTGAAATGGAATGTATAAATGTGTTCATTAGTGTGCACTGTCCGGCCTAAATAAAGATATATAATAATAATAATAATAATAATTAAGCAAAAAATCAGTCACTGGAACAAGTGAAAATTATCTTGGTAAGATTTCTTGAAATCAGATTTTCCAGATCTGTTGTCTAAAAATAAGTTATTATATCTCACTGAAAAGTTACTCCTTAGGTAATTCTGTCTTATTTTAAGTGTGATGAGATATTTGGACAAGAAATGAGAAAAATACACTTGGTAAGGTTCAGATTTTCGCAGTGTGGAGCGGTCCTAAATGACATTTTCCACCTGTGGTTCGTTCTTGCAAAGTCTGCAACTGTGATATTTGCTCATAACCATAAACCTGTTGACATCCAAATTCAACTGAATGTGTAAAAGTAGGTGTGTTTTTCTTCTTTCGGCCATACATCTGCTGGCAGTTGGTACAAATCATATTACATCAGACATTAAAAAGTCATCATGTAGAGTGTCTTAAATTAACACTTGGGCTGCTCCTGGGCTAATATCATATTCAGCACCAATATTTAGCTCTGTGTCCTTGTATTTTTACACCTTCTTGTTGCCTAGTAAGATGTACCAGACCTTTAAACCCATTTTCTCTTGGAGGAGGCCAATAAATCACTTTCCTCCACTGCTCAGCTTATTTTCAGAGTAAATCCAAAATGACAGAAGGTGATGTAAAGATAGAGGGTGAGCATGTAGTAGCAGGTGTTTAGCTTAGTCTTGTCGATGGAAGGTCGTCACAAGTGAAGAAATACAAAGGCGTCTCTGGTGTTTATCTCCACTCTCTGCCCTGAAAGCCTTTAAACATTCGTCTCTGTGGCTGCCAGATGGCTGCATTGAAAGGTTGAGTGTTAATAAAGAGCAGCTGGTGGAGTTCGGCTTTGACCTTCATGTGATGAACGTCCTGCAGTGAGTCGAGAGGAACTCCCCAATGACAAGTGCACAACTCCTCTGATGGATGACGAACACAGTCAAACAGTCCACAAACTCCTTCCCAACGCATACATATACACGACACACAATTCTGCACTATTCCACTGTTAATTTGGTCTGTTTTGAATCTGATGCAAAGTTTACTTCAGTATGTCCAAAAATACTAAACAGTTTAGGAAAGTTGTTGAAAAGGATGGAAAGCACTGAATGAATGATTCACAGTTCTGTCTTTTATGGGGTTTTCTCGTTGATGGAGGTGATGTGACCGATCTCATCTGTCAGCAGGTTTGCACAAAAATACTGCAATGATTTTCATGAAAGTTGGTGGAAGGGTAGGGCATGGACCAAGGACAATTCAGTAAAAAAAAAAAAAAAAGGCACACAGCAGCGTGGCACGAAATATCAGTTTGTCTTTTGCCACAGAGCCAGTCAAATGTTAGCATTCGTATTTGAGCCAATCATGGATACTGTTACATGAACTGACCGGGAATCCAACTCAAGTCGGCCACACTGCAGTCCGAAGCATCACCTATTGAGCTAAACGTCTGCTGTTGCTAAGTCTGCCTTATTTGCTATCTGATTGCCTTGATACTTTTTGGGATGTGACAAGTTACCAGTCTACACATGATATAAGGAAGGCGCCGATTGGCTCTGAGGTAATAGACATCAATATTTTGTGCCATAGTACTGTGTCAATAGCCACTTCAGGGGAAAAAAAAATTTAAAAAATTCTCCTCAGGGGGAAAACAAATCTAAGAAAATAACATAAAAAGAAAACCATGTAATTATTTATTTCATTTTCTTATTGCCGACAAAGTCCTTAATTTCAGAGCAGATTAATTAAAATTGCCTTCTAATTGCTTTTCACATTCTTTAACATGATAAAACCCCAGGCTTTCTTAGAATAGTGGGTTAGTTCAATCAGAATGTCTTAACTAAACAAAGGGATTCCAGTTACTGTGTTTGACTGGAGTCCAGTTGTACCCCAAACTATCAGATAACCTCAAGGTTGATCTCCCACCAAGTTGGGAGCATGGAATTGTCCAAAATCCTTTGCTTCAGCATACAAAGAGAATCCCATGCTCCCAACTTAGTGGGAACCGTTTGGGAACGGCCCCTTCCTTTTCCAACATGACTGCACCAGTGCACAAAGCAAGGTCCATAAAGACATAGATGAGAGTTTGGTGTGGATGAACTTGACTGGCCTGCGCAGAGTCCTGACCTCAACCCGACAGAACACCTTTGGGAGGAATTAGAGCAGAGACTGAGAGCCAGGCCTTCTCGTCCAACATCAGTGTGTGATCTCACAAACGCGCTTCTGGAGGAATGGTCAAAAATCCCCATAAACACACTCCTAAACCTTGTGGAAGCCTTCCCAGAAGGCTCCAACCAACTCCAACCACACAAATGATGAAGCCGGGAGAAAATGTAGCGTAAACGCAGCGTTCCTGGTTTGAACTTCATTTCCCATCATGCAGTGTAGCTTCCATGACTGTACGGCAGTTGTATTCCAAAATGACTAATGTCTCCGAAACGACTGGTCCTATCAACCTGCTGAGATATTTAATGTGGAGCTTGGACTATTCCTCAACTGTAGGCTACGTAAAAATGTCAGAATTTGTCAGAATCATGCACATACACATACAGACGCTCTGGGTCCTTCCAGTATTATGATACAAATTAATGCTGAAATTGATGAGTTTGGAATCTTCCCCTTTAAATCACCTTTGGTTATATAAGAAAATAAATAAGCTGTGGGCACTAATAACATACATTTAAGACCTTTATTAGCACAATATCAGTCCGTTAAACTAAGTTCTGGCACCGACTGCAACAAAATATGGATAATAATTTGTGGTTTGTGTTTGAATAATATTGTGGAAGCAGTAGAATACTGACCACTGGCCTCAGAGGTCTGAGCTCTGAATGACCTCACTGCTCAATGTTCCTTGTTTTGTAAACGGTCAAAAATGTTTGTGCCCTAAAGCAGTGTGTAGATGGAATATAATTTTTCTAAATATTAAAGTATTTCCATTGTTGTTTTAAAGTCTGTGGTTTAACCCTCAGGTCCATCATTTTTGTAAAACTCCAAATAATAAAAAGTCAGACTTCACAGTTCTATTGTCCTGATCCCATGCGTGTAAGTTTGTGTTGTAGAAGCCTGTCTTATATTTTCATTTTATTTTACTTTATATTTCTACTCAACTGATGCGTCATTATTATTAATTCATTGATGTCACATAATGTAATATTATATCCATCAGTAATATAGTTAAGTGTAAACTCTGTTACATCTCTATATGTGTTTGCAGAGAGAACTATTCCAATTCTGCCCTTCTTTCCTGCTCAGTGAATAAAGGAGCAAAAAAGAAATTAAATGGGGAGAAAAAGTGGTGTTAGCAGGAAAACAGAAGTGGAAAATAGGAGTGAAATAGGAAAATAGACCATTATTTGAAGCCGTTACGTACCGAATTACACAAATACATCCACACCATCGCAAAACTCAACAGCAATGGTCTTGAGTCAAACACAACCAACGTATACACTTCCTCACACTTCTGCTGCGTATTTCATCAACAGGTCTATTATAGACAGCCCATGGGCAGAGAAGGGGTGTAACCTGAGTGTGCGTTGCCCAGACTTTTGTCTCTCAGGCAGAACTGTACACGCTTAAGAGTAGAGCAGAACAGAATGAACCAGAGTTGCTTTATTTTTCGTATCTCTTCCCATGCTGTTTGATGCTGTTATTGGCTGCACGTACAAAATTCCAGACACATGCTGAACATGGTAAAAAAAAAAAAAAAAAAAAGAGGAAAATATGGAATACAGGTAGAGGGTGGATTTGTGCAGGGAAATACACCATCACTCTAAAGTAATGCTTGTGATAAAGTGTATAACTAATTTTTCACTGGAGAAGTTAAGGTTAATCCTAAGGTTAACTCATTTTATTATCTCCATATGGATGTCTGGTCTGCATGATATCCATCCGAATACACACTGTACCTAGCATTAGCATTAACAATTAGCATTAGCATATAGGACACATTAGGAGCACTGAGCTGCCTTTAAAGGCGCTTGGGGACCAACTCCAGATCTTCACCAACACCGTAGTCAAGGGCACTGACAGGAGAATTAACCTGTAATTACCTGTCTTTAATGGTGGTGTTAAAGTGTTGCATATCGGCGTTGTCGGCTGGAAACCTCTTATGTCCATAACGGTTATTTTTCAGGAAACTGGAAAAACAATGTATATTCTAAATAAATGAATGGAGTTAACAGATGTAGTTACAGGCTGTTTTCAACATTTTCCATTGGTTGAATATTTCTAAAACCGTCAGTCGTGATGTCCCGATCTGGATTTTTTTGCTTCTGATCTGATTTTTTTTTTTAAATAATTAATTTGCCAATACTGATCCGATATCGATACTTTTTACGATGAACTTTTGATTTACATTTGGAGTCGTTATTATGCTATTATTTTACTGTAGATCACAACTGGGCTGAATATGGAACCTGAACTAAAACAACTACGACACCTTTGACCCTTTATAACTTGAGTATAATTTTTCCACTTTCCAAATTCATACTGTGGCCAAATTAGAACCTTTGGTGAGCTGGTTTTGGCCCACAGGCCGTATGTCTGCCATCCCTCCTACAGCGTTTCTATGGACAGGTCCGTCCAGTGATTAGACGGGGTGCATTCCATGGTGTATGGACCTCACAATGAGTACACGCATATCATGCGACCGTACAAACTGAAAGTGAAACTTCTAGATGCTTCACTAATTCCCTAAAGGATCCCACAGAGTCGGGCGGCCTGTGCACATACTAGGACTTGCACACACTCTGCGGGCATTTGAGGTTTCATAGGCGAGCGTACCAATTTCCTACATTTACATCATCCTACATTGTGTGACACCAAGTACGCGTACGTGGAGTCGTAAAAATGGAGCTTTGTGCAGACGTGTCCAGCGGAAGTCTGCTTTCGGTCTGAGGCGGACCCCCAGATCAGCCCGATCTCGTGACTAAATCCGATCTGATCTTCTAAAAAATGCCAGATTGGCAGCTGATACCGACCTTTAGATTGGATCGGGACATCCCTAACCGTCAGGCCTACATGAGGACTGACCAACAGAATCGTTTTATGACAAAAAAAAAAAGATAAATTGCTTTAAGTGTGATACTAAATGAAGACTTTTATTTTTGATGCCGTATTTTTATATTATAGCCACCCCTGGAAGCTGTCAAGGTTGCGTTATATTGGTAGTGGCCAACATTACTGACTGTGTCTCCATTGGTGACATAGAGACGGATGACTGTGATCATTATTGTGACGCCTTCAACTCACCGTGTGACTGAATGGGAGGGGTTTGCCACAGAACGTCAGCGTCGGCGTGTGAAGAGGAGGCGAACAGGCGTGAGGACAGCTGAGTGACTTGATAATTGAGCCCCGGGTTATCCACATGTTAGACGGTTTAATGAGTCCGACAGCAGAGCCTCTCCTCTGCTTGGGAGCTGTTGACTTCATTAAGAGCAGTAATGGTGTGTAATGATGTGATAAGGTTTCGGTCCTGTCGGAGTGGAGCAGCGGGGTGTTGACACCCAGCACCATTACCATAATGACAGGGCACACGGTATTGGCGGGGCATATGCCGTCTGTCTGATTGGCCAAGCTCAGTAGCAGGGATCACTTGGACACAATGAATAATGTGTTTGGAAATCTGAGCTGTTCCTGATGAAAAATGATGGTCTGATGTTTATGGGGCCATGTCGGGGCAAACTGATGCCCTACAATTACAAACAGAGAAAACAAAGTCAAAAAGGATCTAAGTTGGCAAATCCTAGATCCTTCTATTATTCACTGTGACACAGAATGATCTTTGTCACGGTATTAAACTTCACCCATGTAAGATAAACAAGTTAAACCAGGGGTGGCCAAACCCCCTAAATTACAGGGCAGTAACTTTCAACAGAATCTTACATTATATTTGGTCGAGGGGTCTTAAAAGTGTGCAGCACGTGTTTAGCAATGTAGTAATATCACTCTTCTTATATTCACTTTGTCCTGTGCAAATTTTTTATTTATTTATTTATTTTCTTAAATTGCTGATTCTTACCATCTGTATAGTTTTATTGTAGTTGTCTGTACGGATGGAAATCAAGAAGGCCAAACGTGAAATACATTGTTTTCATTCTGTCTACAATGAAATACAAGTCAAAGTACATTTTAATGTCACTGATATACTTTTTTTCATTTGTATTTTCCATATGCCCCCAACGTTGTTTAGAGTTGTAATTAATGCGACGTCTGAGTAATGAAAACTGTGATTTACAAAGCCTCTCTTGTCAAACAGACTTCCACAGTGGGTATACCTTCACTCATTACTCTCCTGGTCAGTCGCCTCAGTCCTTTCACTTAGTGATGCATTAGGAACCAAGACATCCTTAAACAAGGGACGCTGAGATTGATTTCAAGCCCACAAAGACTGACGAGCTGAGGACAAATTAGAAAAATGAGACGAGCTAGTTGCTTCTTGACATTAGTTGACTGCTTTTCTGAGTTAATGGTAGCTAGTGTCGCTGCTGTAGTGGAATAGAAGCTGTTTTCATGGATGTAGGGAACTCCTCCGGCATGAAACACAAACTTCACATAATTATGAGTTATGCCCAGTTGGAAGGTTCCTATTGGTCAGGACCTACTTTAAAGGGGTCATGTTTAGCTAAACCCACTTTTATGAGTCTGTGGTTCATTTATTTGTGTATTTGGACCCTAATAGTTCATACAGTTTGAATTTGAACCCTCCAGGTGATGCAAAGATATCTTTAGATTAATTCCGGCAAAAATCAAGTGGATTTCTACAACCTGTTTGAATTCCTTCTTAATTTGTTACATTTTATAACTAGTTATGTTACAACATTTGCACATATAAGGTCAAGACTTCCGACGAACATTTTTCCGAGTTTGACATAATTGTTTGTCAGCAGCAGCGGTTGTAGAAAAAACTGAAAATATGCCCAAACTTGGAGCCGATTACCTGAAATGTTCAGTTGTTGTTTGTATTGACGAACACAAGTGGCTGAACGGGACAGAAAGCACAGTCAACAACCCAGAAGGGGGTGGGGTCATTTGCATTTAAAGGGCCAGCGCTCAAAACGACCTGTCTCGTGTCATTAGTCAGAAATAGGGTAGAAGATGGACCTGTGGAGTTGAATGAATGAAGAATTCAGACCCAAGCAGAGCATTTACAGTTTATGGAGACCACAGGGAAATGTTTGAAAATGCAGAATTCCATTTTAAACAGCAAAATATCACTCCTTTAAGAGAACCTTCAGTTTTCCAGGCTTCTGTTTCGTTTGATTTCCTGATGAGGGCTTGAAGCCGAAACACACTGAAGTGTTTTTTAACTTCTATACATGACCATGCCGCGACAAAAAAGGCATTTTAATGCTTAAATAGAGCACCTTAAGAGTTTTCTTCCTGTTTGTCAAATACGAACTTCACACACTCGAACTACACAGGACATATTTAATCATTAATCATTAATCAACAACATATTCCAGCACAACCCACATTAAGGTTGTTGGAGGTGTCATGAGCTTTGTAATGGAAATCTGTCACTAACGTCGCTGCATAATTTGGGTCGAGCAAAGTGTACGGATGAATGAACGGATCAGTCACGTTATTTTCACAGGTTTCTCAGTTTATTTCCGCAAACAAACAGACCTGAAAGAGCGGCATCCTCAGGGAATCATTCATTAAAGGTGATCTGAAACATCCACATCTGCAGCAGCTCCGCAAAGGTTAAATGAGGTTAAATAAATGAATATGGAAACAACCGGGATTAGCATAATTACAAACTCAAGATATTGTACCAACTCGTCAGGCTAATATACACACACTGATTCCAAAGCAATTAAGACCAGGACGGCCGGCGCATGTAAATGTTAACCCCGACATTTCAGTCACTTAATATTAAAGTTAGCATGTTTGCTTTTAGAAGAGACCTCAAAAGAGCTGGAAGTGGGTTAAGAAATGCTCGGAGTAGATGAATGGCGGACTAAAAGGCTGAATGAACCCTGAACTGATGCACCCTGGTCCTCCGGAGGCTGAGCGTATGCATTAGCAGCCGGCTGACAGCTCCGGCGCTGCTCGGCTGTGATTAATGTCCTGATAGCTGCCTGCGCTCAGGTTCTATGGACACAGCAGCCTCTCAGGTGGGGCGACGTTGTGTGAACATCCCTCTGTGATTATATACCCTGTGTCTGCAGATAAGAGACTGTTTAACCTGCTGCCAATCACCAACACAACTGCTATTTGGTTTTCCTCCCAAAGTTAAATTGGAAGCCGTTCTGCAGCTGCTGAATCTCATATCTCAGTCCATAAAGCAGAGGCTTCGGGAAAGCAAACTTTTGTTTCCGTTCCAGGATTAATAGTCTTGAGCGTGGCACAGGCAGCCAGGCTAAATTTAACGACTAGAGACAAAATGGTCCCTGTTCGAGGGTTAATATCACGCTGCGTATTGAAGCTTTTCACTGCATTTAGGAAATAATGTTCTGTTTTTAGTGCTGTGTATTTTCAGGGATGGAGTCGTGACTCATAAGGTAAACATGAGCAGGTGGAAGGGAAGCAGATTTAGTGAATCATTGTCAATGTGGAGACCAAAACATCCCTTCATTTAATACAAGGAGCAAACAGAAATGACTTATCGGATGGAAATGGAAACAAATCACCACCATGTGTGACGGGCTGCAGAAAAAAGTGTCAGATAAAAGCAAGAGATTGAAAAAGCAATGTGATATCATGAAATTGTGTTAATGTACATGCCACTGTGTTATCTGTGTGGATTATAAGCTTTCTGCGTGTATGTTCACGCCGCGTCAAATACCACGCACTGACAGTCAGGGGTTAGGGTTATGTGAACTGGAGATCTTGGCGTAAATTGTCACGCCATCAAATGACGTTGAATAACACGAAAGATTGCAAATGCTTAAGAACTGGTGTGACGTGTGTCGCGATTTCATGAGATCAGTCTCGAAAACATTCTTGATCCAGAGCAGGAGTTCGACCAGAGCAGTGTTTCCCAACCTTTATGAGCCACGGCACGTTTTACAGAATGGGAAACTCCTTGGCAGCAGTCAGTGGACACTCTCCTGGTGGGGCGTGTACACATTGGGGGTGGGGGGTTGACATTGTCATGGGGCATTTGAAATAAGAAAAATAAGAAAGCTGAGAGGGGTGCGTCAGCGACCCCTCGGACAGACCCCCAGGCTTACAGATTGAGGTCTGTCATAGGATAATAGAGGCATGTCACCCCCACCCAAACCGATCCTTGGGCCCCTTCAGGTAACCCGCTGATGTGTGCATCACTAGCGAGGGGGGCTTTATCAGCAGAACACATCGCATCAGGGCCGGTTCACTTTCACTTTTACCTTTTACAAAGGTAAACAGAAGACTGTAGTTGTAGAGTGGATCACTGGTGCGTACGGTCGTACATATCATGCTGTTCACTTACAGTACCAATCAGGTAAAAGTGGATAAACTTCAACAACACATCTGATGATTTCTCACGGCACACTGGTTGGGAAACACTGGACCAGAGGGTAGATACTAAAGCTGGGGCTGGCCAAGGGAAGGTTAACGTCTACATCAAAAAATACATTTAAAATCACCTTTTGAAGACTTTTACATTTTGAAAGTACATTACTTCTGGTGTCCAGCACAAGTTTTATTTTTTAGAAAAGTGTTTTAAAAATACTTACATGGCATTATTATCAGCATAAAGTTATGGTTGCATTCTTTATCCGTCAGTTCAGTTCAAAGCATAACTTTGATCCTCTTCTGTGTGGCCCTAGTACGCCGCTGTAACTTTGAGCAACAAACTTCTCTAAAAACAGCAAAAATAAAGTATAGTTTTTCCTAATATCTCTACAAATACAACCTGCTTCTATAAAAACAACAGTCCATCCACATGTATATCCTTTAAAGGGCTCATATTTATCCAGACCCACTTTTATTAGTCTGTGGTTCATGTATTTGTGTATTTGGACCCTAATAGTTCATACAGTTTGAATTTGAACCCTCCAGGTGCTGCAAAGCTATCTTTAGATTCATTTTGGCAAAAATCCAGTGGATTTCTCCAACCTGTTTGAATTCCTTCTTAATTTGTTACACTTTATAACTAGTTACATCATGACATTTGCACATATAAGGTCCAGACTTCAGACCAACATTTCTCCAGTTCGATATAATTGTTTGTCAGCAGCAGCGGTTGTAGTAAAAACTGAAAATATGTCCAAACTTGGAGCCCATCAGCTAAAATGTTCAATTGTTGGTTGAACGGGACAGAGCAGCACAGCCGACAACCTCAAGGGGGTGGGGCCTGAAGTGGTTCATGTGAATTTAAAGGGCCAGCGCTCCAAAGCGCCTTTCTGGTGTCATTACTCAGAAATAAGGTTGAAGATGGAGCTGTGGAGTTGAATGAATGAAGAATTCAGACCCAAGCAGAGCATTTACAGTTTATGTAGACCACAGGGAAATTTTGGAAAATGAAGAATTCCATTAAAAAAATAAATAAATACCGCTCCTTTAAATCACCTGAAACCCCTTAAAACATGACTGATGTTTGGATTTGATCATCCTCTCCACTTGGTGGTAAAATAAATCTGAACGCTGTTAAAAGTAAAGATTTTCTGTCGGCGCTCAGTGGTTTAACACCGTGAAGTCAGCGTGACAGAGCGCATTACCCTCATCCACAAAATGCAGTCAGCACCTGCACATTGTATTTGCGCACATTTGCTATTCCGGGTTATGTAATAAGTAATAATATGTGACAGATGCAGCAGATGTGTTTATCGAAGCGCCTGCTTGATTGAGATGATAATTAGAAGAATCGCTCTCACTGAGTTTTATTCACTCACTTCTATTCAACTTCGTGGGTCTAATTAGAGACGACGTGAACAACTCGCACTTTAACACTTAAAAACATGGAAATTCACAAAACAAACAGAACAGAGTTACAGCAGGCGTGTGAATAATGACGACATCCTCTTTATCGAGTAAAATCTCTCCCTGATCTTGTTTTCATTTGTAGATTTATTTGATGCTCAGCAAGTAAAACACTAAATACATCTATACACGAGTTATTAAAGGTTTAATGAGTTGCATTTTGTGCCATTAAGTAGTGAAGTTACAGATTGCAAACAACTTCGTCATCATATTCAATAACAGTGACTGAAAAAAGAACAGAAAACCTTCTTTATTAAAGCCTGTTTGTTCATATAGTTTTATGTCAGGTGATCTCTAGTCCACACCCACATTCAGTTCATCATTACATACCAAATAACCCTTTCATGCATGAATTATGAAAAAAATGTATCTAGATTTCTTTTAGATTGATTTTATTACCCAAAATTAGGCTGAAGTTGAACTGTATTTTGATTTTCTTTTTTTAAATATGGTTTTATTAAGAAGATATTTAACCTCCTGAGACTCAGGAAACTACAAGTTTTGGCTTTTTTAAAATTAAATAATTGCCTATATTGGAAACATCATGATGCAACAGTTTTTACAGATGTTTTTTTTTTTTTTGTTTGTTTTTTAATATAAAGCATTGAAACTTTTAGGAGGTTATCTTTGAGATCACAGTGCAGTCCAAATTATAAAACTAAGATGACACTTTTTTTCATTGCATTGCTTAGAGTCTATATAGAGACTGCCCCCTGTGGTTTGGAGAATATTGCCTTCATAACCCTTTGGAAAGTGAGCTTAAAGCTGTGTATGACTTTTGTCACCAATTTGTCATAAAATCTTTAAAACCCGAGTCATAACCTAAGTATCATGAATCCGTAAGTCTTTCTGAATCTCTTCCGTCACGGTGAACAATTTCGAAGTGATAGACAGACTTTATTTATCCCAAGCTGGGAAATTACATGTGCATGTATTCCACCAGAAACAGTCCATTTGTTTAGTCGGTAGGTCACTGGCATTTTTGGAAATTTGTCGTGATGTGCATTGTGGGAAGCGAAGCTCCACGCAGCTGCAGTACCGAGAAGTAATGAAGCCGTAATTGTTGCCGCTGTGGTCATAATGCGGCTGCGTGGAGCTCTGCTTCCCACAATGCACATCGCAACAAACTTCTGAAAATGCCCGAGTGACCTACCAACTCTGTTTGAAAACAAATGGATTGTTTTGGTGGAGTAAACTTCGAAACTGTTCACCGTGAGGGAAGAGATTCAGGTGCATAAGGCAAGTTTATTTGTATAACACTATTCATACACAGGGCAAAGTGCTTTACAAAGGCATAAAAATATATATATATATATATATATATATCACAGAAGAATAAAAGACATTAGAAATCACAAAAAGGGTAAAAAAAAAAAACAAAACATTTAAATCATCAGAGATAAAATGTGCTTTTAAAATGCATTCACAGAGTGAAATATATACATTAATTATATTAAATCATACATTAACATTAAAATTAAAACGGAGTAAAGCAAGACATTAAAATAAAAAAAGTGCATTTAAAAGACGTAATCACGGAAAGACTTACAGATTCATGATACTTAGAAAGTCATATCCTCCTGAGACCCAGGAAAATACAGGTTGTGGCTTTTTTACATTAAATTATTGCTTTTATTGGAAACTGCACGATGTAACACTATTTTCAGGTGCATTTTTAAAAATGTTATGGAATGTCCTTTGCAGTGGACAGCATTTTTTTTTTTTTCAATAAAGCTGTGAAAGTCTTGTCTCCTACAGAGGACAAAAATGCATTGCTGGGTCTCAGGAGGATACACAGCTTTAAAATGAAAGAGATATACATATGAAAACACTCTATTAAACACAATTAGAACAGCAATTTGTACAATATGTACCAGACAAATATTATCGATAATTAAAGAATTGATGACATTAACAGTGCACTTTTGATAATTATTTTCACAATCTGATGTTTTAAAACTACTAATTTCTTGACTTCATTAAATGTAAATTATGGCCCAATACAAACAGGATGTAAATGAATAAATACTTGTCTTTCAGCTCTGATTTAATAGTTTTCTTTTTACTCAATAACGTCCCGTGGGGCTGAACTAGGAGCGCCCGTTCTAAAGTAATGAAAACCCAGTTCTCTTTTTCATGTGATTATACACTAATGAAAACATAGTTATGAATATTCAGTTCCATTTCTGCAATTAGATCTTCCCAAATCTTCAATAGTGGCCCAATAAATGATCACTGAGAACCACTGTTGTAATGAAAAATGTTGTTTACTGTGAAAACTTTGTTCACTGTCACAGATTTTACCACCGACGTGTAACTTGTTCAGCGAATGAAAAAGTGTTTTCATTCCAGCTGCGACGATTAATGGATTCGATGTCAACCATTAAATTAGTCACTGACAACTTTGGTAATCAATTAAACAGAAAAACAACTGAAATAATCTAATTTCAGCTTTGGTTTTTGAACCAAAAAAGAAATGTGTCATATGTTGCGAAACAGTGGTTGACATTTTAGACTAAGTCATGAAAATAATGATGAAAATAATCAGTATCTGCTTCTGATTTATTTATACATATGACAAACACCAAAGAATTGATAAATGTAAAGAGAATTAAATGACAACAATGGAACCAGATCTTTTTTTTTTCCCCCCAATTTTAATATATAAAAGAAAATTCCCCCAAAAAATATAACATGTATAAAGCAGTATCTCAAAAGGCAAAGAAAAACATACAATACATGGAATGTACATATGAAAACTATGGAAGAGGATTAGGGCCACTAGAAAAAAATAAAATTAAGGTCCAATATATTTTATGATTATTATTGTTGCTATTATTATTATTATTATTATTATTATTATTTTGAGGCAGAATTCTGACTTTTTCTCAGAATAATAATGAAAAATAAATATATTGGACCTTAATTTTTTTTTCCAGTGGCCCTAATCCTCTTCCATCGAAAACAGCACCAAATACTGTACTGATAATACTGTAAAGAGGTATTCATTTGTCTTACCAAAATAATAATCCGTGTAAAGCTGAAATTGCTCACCTGTTGTGAACCATTTCAATGTAAACAGGATTACATTTGGTTTCTGTGCTGCACATAAATGCACAGTCGGTGTTGTAAACTTAAACCTTCGAACAGTAGTGACATTTCTTCAGTAGTTCCTGCAATATTCAGCAGTGTTCTAACAAAACTACTTGTACATAATCAGACACAGAGGACGTAATATTCACATAAAACTGTTTTTACTATTCAAGTTCGATCCCGTGGTATCATTTGGCGTCAGATAGTTTCGATCAGTGTGAAGCTGTAAATAACATATAACATAAATACAGCTTTTGGAAAACTCTTATTCTTATTTAGTGCATTTCAACCAGCTGCCGTACTTAAGAACAAAAGTCTCACTATCATTAACTTAGCCACGTGATATCACAAATTGCGTACAGATAACAAGCAACTTTTAATTGCCGTGTTATCTGTACGCATTATAAGCTTTCAGCATGTATGTTTATGCCACGTAAAGTAACACGTGATTAGCGGCTAGCGCCGTTAGGTTTAGTGGTTAATGATTAGCGGCTACCGCATTGACACACCATCAAATGGCATTGAACACGCGAAAGGATGAAAATGCGTACGTATAGCACGCCAAATGCAATAAACCGGCGTGACATACAACGCCATTTCATGAGATCAGTCTGAACTTAGACCTAAACACTAAAACAATACAAGATTCTGCCTGTGTTTGGGAACTTGTGGAGTTGTTTTATCGAGTACAGGACTGTGTAAAAGTCCGACTCCAACATTCGGTTTGTTGTTTTAGTGAATATTGACTTTAACCTTTACAACACGTTTAACTCAGGTTTTAAAGGTAGGGTAGGAGATCCTGGAAAAACGGTTCGAGCAAGCTACATTTTGAAAGTACACAATTCAAAAGTCCAAACCCCTTTCTTCAGACTCCCCTCCCCCCGAAGCCACGCCTCCAGAGTACCGGATCGTACTCACACAGGGGGAGGGACAAATGGCAGTTAAATATGATAGACATATCACCATTCAGTCATTTTGATGGGCCGGTTGAAATGATTGGACGGTGTTTTTTCAGTCCTGTCCCTTACACGGGTGACTAGTTTTTATTTTTGTGTTAGTGCATTTAATTAACTGGTTGCAATCAGGGTGTGAATGGGATTTTAAGCAAAATGGTAAAAAAATGCTCCAGGTAAACGTCTCCTACCCCACCTTTAAGGCTGTGCACATATTTCCTGTATTGTTATATCTGAAGAAAATATAATAAGTATGTATGCTCATTTTGACCCTGCAAAAACAACAAAGATAAAGGTTTACTAAGACTTTTGTATAGTATTGTATGTGTGTTTTACTTATAGTCAAAGACAAGAAAGAAATATTTGAAAGTTTCTTTATACGCAACATTAGTATACACCCTGACTGCTGGACGAGTTGTGTATTTGTACGCGATATGATAAATGGTTGGATAAAACATAATTCTTTCAGCCCATTGGGAGGTTTGTTTTCAACATTATACTCCAACCCAGTCCTCATTTTACTGCCACCATGTGTTCATCTATGTTTATAAAGGGTTCCTGCAGAGTCTTAAAAGTCTTGAATTTACAAATCTGCATTTAATACCTTAAAAAAGTAATACATTTGATATGGTACGTCTGCAGTTATGTTGCCATAAACTTGTATTTTGTTTAAATGTCTTGAAATGTCCAAGCTGCAAAGAAAATTAAGTCTACTCAGTTCCACAAGTTCCAACACAACAATTTATATTTAAACAAGGAATCAGTTAGCGCTAACTTTGCGACCAATGGTGAGAAACGATCACAGAATATTCAGCCCAACATCAACCGAGAAAGCTGAGAAGCAAAAAGTAAGCATGAGGAAGTGAAAATTTTAAAATGCCTGGTTTGACCTGGTTGACACTGTGAAATGGGCATTAAATTCTGTTCCAAGTAGTGTTAAAAAGTCTTAAATTTAACTTGTAGACACCTGTAGGAACCCTGTTATACATACATAAAAATGATTAGACCATCCAAAGTCATCAAAAACAACAGTTATGCAGTCCAGTCCTAACTCCTGTGTGTATCATGTGACTAAAACAGACAGAAAAGAAAACATGGAATGAATAAA
>JAPQRP010063876.1:0-20606 GCA_037367295.1 Apogon hyalosoma | reverse complement strand
AATACTGAACAAACAATAACTCAAACTATGAATTATGAAAGAGCTGCAGCATCTGAAACTGACCACAATGAACATTTAACAAATAAACAGTACCACGGTGCTTCAGTTTCAGCTTCACAGTTTGGCATGTCTGTTATGGATTGGGACTGTCTCTGTCTATTCAACATATTTTTATTAGTAGGCCTTTTTTTGTTGTTTTTTTTTTAAATAAATTAATAGAAATTCCAGGCGACCCCACATGGGGTCCCTACCCCAAGGTTGAAAAACACTGCCCTAATGTTTACAGCAGTTAGTCTTGTGGTTCAGTTAGCTGTTTTCTTAATTGTGATTGGAGAAATTTGTGACATGTTTGGTGAGTTTGTTTGTTTTCTTTCTTTTTTGTTATTTTGATGTCATAACCTCAAGCCATATGCCACACAACAATCGTTTTGCTAGGTGATTGCATAATTTCATCACAAAGGTCCATCCATCCATCCATCCATCCATTAGATTGTGCAGTTGCATGTCTTTGGATGAGGCCAGATTGCCCAGACAGAACCCAAGCAGACACACAAACTCCACAAAGAAAGGCCCATCATATTCATCACCAGAATAGAGCACGAGACCTTCTTACTGCAAGACAATAGTGCTAACCGCTGCAAGGTCATCTGATTGATTTGAAACCGACAGTATTCATTAAATGGTTACTTTTTCAAGGAACTGTTTCACTTCTCCCATAGGACTGCATTCAAATAAAAGAGCCGCTAGTCTCCCCTCAAAGACTCCAAGGCTGTGATGTGTTGAGATCGTGTCTTTAGTCAGAAAATCATAGATTAGGCTTTACAGCAATGATAAATTCTATTTATGTAAGGCATCTCTGCATTCTTAAGGATCTCCGAAAACACCATCATGCAGAAAATCACTGTATAAAAATCTTGACAAGTGAGCTATACTGATGTGCAGATTTATTTATTCAAAGGCACAATATGTTCACCTGTAGAAATCATATTCTATGATTAATTAACATTGTATGAAATAATATTAAAATGCACAGTCCTAGTCATGATCATGTCTGATTCATGGACACTATATAGTGCCTATTTGTCAGTACAATGTGGATGTCGAGGCACAGCTGTAAATGTGCAGGTGCATCTTCTTGTTGTGTTTTTGAGTCAGCGATGTGCTAATACAGCCTTTTTAAGTATCGATGTAAATCCTAGTTTCTGATGGAAGTCCATAAAAAGATATACAAGTACTAAAACAAATCAGGACTCAAAAGCTGTTTGTGATTTCACACTTATTTGTTGGCAGCTGCAGAGAACAGCCTGCCCTTCACATTACCCCAAAAACTACATCCTCAGTGTTCTGGGGAATCCATTTGTTTTTGGGTTTTTTTTTTTTTTTTTATTCCTTTTGGGAAATTGTTGCCAATCAGTATGACAACAGCCTGCAATGTGAGCCTGAGTGCCATTACAAACATCATGAATAAATACATGAAATTAAGGTATGTATCTCTGTTAGCTTTACATTTCAGCTTGTCCACAGTATCTGCTCATGGTTACACATTAATATGTATAATGCAATCCTGATTAACCTTATGGAAATTAATTAGTTAGCATTTAATTCCCCTTGCTATCTATTACTATACTGAACCTAAATACACCATATGGAAATTCCAGATGGGTTTCCAGCCAGACCCATTAAATCAGTGCTGATTTTTACATAAAAAAACAGAAACATTCAGCTTCTGCATTTGCATTTGTTGTCAGACAAGAGTATCCATTAAAGCTACCCTTAAAAGTCATGCATCATAATTCTAGTGTAGGTACCCTTCACTGGTCAAATAATTTTAGCATAGTTAGACTATATACTGCAGACATTTACTGGTCTTCAAAAAAGCCAAAAAGATTATTAAAAAAATTAAAAATCAACATCTCTTTCAAGTTTAGAGCATGTCTTTTAGTCCTAACCCCGTGTAGGTATGTCCAAAAGTAAGTCATTTTGATTTATTTTGATTTGATATCCACAAAATTAATAAACACCAACAGTAAAAAATAAACTGCACTTGTGAGGCTGCCAGTGTCTATTATTTGATTAAAAAAAAAAAAGTAAAATAAACTTACTAAAACAGCCATGTTAAAGATAGAACAATAGTGAAATGGCATGAAAGACAAGACTGATTTCATGATTTAGAGAGACTTATTTTGTTGACTATGTATACATTAAAATATGTACTGCCTTTCACATTTCAAGAAAATAAATTGCAATGAAAATATGAGTGCATTCTGGGGTCTTAATCAACCAGGCAAAAATTACTTAATGGATGAGTTATCTGCGTGTATTTAATATCAAAAGCAATAGAAAAATGTTGAGTATGTGACAATAATTAATAAATAAATAAATAAAGTGCAATAAATAACCATATAATATCACCATATCGCCTATAAACGAGTAAGTCAAAGTAATGAATACCTGAATCTGCATCACCACACATCAAACCATCATCTTTTCACTGATGGAATCAGTTAAACTCACCTTGACTTGTGAGACAATAGTTGTAATCCCACCTTAGCTAAGGTTCCAAGCAGGAAAATGCGTTATCATGACGTATAATAATACAGATCACATATTGGTCAAACTATGTCTTAATGTAATGTGTCATGCTGAGATGTGGCACACCAAGCTAAAGGAATCTTCTGGCAATATATTTTTTTTTTTTTCCACATTTTCAAGCTAGCTCCACAAGAAGCAATTTTTAAAAATTACAATGTCACTTAAAATAACATTAAATTTCAGAGATTATAACATTCAATTATTTTAAGCTTCCTCTGTTATTGCCTCACTTTGTAGCAGTCATGCTGAAGAAAACATTCATTCTTTCATTTTCCAAAACACTTGAGGGGAGGGAGACTATACCCACTACCAATGGGAGAAGGTGGGATACATCCTGCATGTGTTGCCAGTTCTTCACAGGGATGGGACACATGCAGATAACAACCATTCACTCTCCCATTCACACCCAAAGGTGATTTAGACTGACCAGTTAATCTATTAAAGTGCATGTCCTTGGACGATGTGAGGAAGCTGGAGTACCAGTAGAGAACCCATGCAGACACAGGGAGAAATATGCAAATCCCACACATAAAGGCCCACACTGACCTATAAAAACAACAGACATTTATGCTGTATCGCTATAACAACCAGCCGCACTGAGTGAGTACTATACCTGTAGTGGAAATGGACCATACTGCTGGTCAAACCAAATCAAGCTGTTGTGGTGAGTCGAGGCGAGTCAAATTGATAGAGGAAATATATAATAATAATGGATTAGATTTATATAGCGCTTTTCTATGAACAGATACTCAAAGCGTGTACAGAGATGAAATCTGGTATCATTCATTCATTCATTCATTCATTTTCTGAACCCGATTTATCCTCACTAGGGTCACAGGGGTCGCTTGGAGCCAATCCCAGCTAAAATGGGCGAAGGCGGGGTACACCCTGGACATTTCAAAAAACAAATAATCACTCTCACACCTATGGGCAATTTAGATTAACCAATTAACCTATCAGTGCATGTCTTTGGATGGTGGGAGGAAGCCGGAGTACCCGGAAAGAACCCACGCAAACACGGGGAGAACATGCAAATTCCACACAGAAAGGTCCCACCCCCATCAACTGGTGTTGGAATCGAACTCAGGACATTTTTGCTGTGAGGCACAAGTGCTATCCACTGCCCACTGTGTTGGGGGAAATCTGGCATCATTTTCCCCAAAAATCATCAATACAAGTTGAGAGCCATGTTTTGCTGACACTGATGGTTTGTTGAATGGTCTAACAACAATTAATCAGTCTATCTCTATAGCTTGCCAGATTTTCCATATTATGGAAACCTCAGGTTTTACAGCTAAATATTCACAACTTAGCACAGGTAATTACTGGTAACAGATTTGCTGTCTGGGTCTATTCTGTACCATAGGACAACAACAATAACATTGAACACTCAGGCCTTTTATGTCTTTCTTCAGAAGCAATAGAGGTATACACCTCATTAGTTTACACTATGATTGACATGCTTGTCTGCTCTAAGCATCAGCAACATAACACACCTGTGTCAGTAAGACCTCTGACCTTCTCCATGTAAGGACACATACCACCATACGCATACCACACACAAGGACTCCCATAATGCAACTCCCCCTACAGGAATGGCTTAAAAAGAGAACCTTAACCTGCTCAGCAAAGGGAAATATGTCTGTACCACCTACAATATTTATGAAAAGGATGGAAAGTGGAAACATCATAGCTCATCTTGTTTAATGACACTTCAGATCTGCAGCCTTGAGGCTTCAGCCTTGAAAGTGGAAATATTTGCTTTGTTCAAGCAAAACGGGCATAAAAGCAGCTCACAGAACGTGAAACATTTTGATTTGCCAACAGGCTGTGCCTTTCAGTGGCATTAGCGCTATGGTTGTGAGGTTCAATAGGTGTTTCAGAGAGTGGCCATGGTTCAGCTGGAGAACGGTTTTCAATAGAAGAGTGTCCAGAAGTGTGAACAAGGCCAAAATATACATTTAATGGCTATGACTGGACAATAAGGGATACACGGATCTTCAGTGTAGTTTCAGCTTATATTTTTACTTTTCCACTTCTCAGACTGTGTTTTGTATGTTGTCTCTTCAGTTAAATACTGTCCACAGCCCATTCCTGCTCCACACTTTCTCTCCACACATACAAACTGCCCAATAGTGTGTAGAGTGGCTCAATAAAACTGAGTCTCTGGACAATGGAAGGAGGCGTCAGTTGAGGGCAGAGAGGGATGGAAAGAGGAAAAAAATAGGCAAAGGAAGGGAACAAATACATAAGAGATGGGAATGTCTCTGTAGGAGAGGGAAAGAGTATGAAACATGAGCCAGAGAGAGAAGAAAAGGAAAAAATGTGAGGATATGAGACACGGATAAGAGGAGCTGTTACTCAGAAGATGGATAACGGAAAGACATATAGAAAAGTGAGTTTTTCTTCTCTTACTTTTCTTTGTATATTGTTTTTTCAGACTGTGCTTGGTCATCACTACCTTATTTCTTCCTCCATCCTGACAGTGCAAATGTTTTTTAGACACCAAAGTTGGGACTTGTACATGGCAGTCATTGTTGTAATAATGTATGATCGATGCAGGGGAAGAGATTTCTGCCACAGTAACCAGGACAGTAATAATGCAGGAAAGATGCATGATGCCATTTGTGCACGATGCTGCAAGCAAAACGTTTTTTCTTTGCTTACTCTCTGAGTTATCTTTGTCCTCGCCTCTCTCCTGTCTTCACCAATTCCTCCTACACTTTCTCATAATTACTTACTTCACTAAGCTTTTTTTTAATATTTAAAAAAAAAAAACTATCATTGAATTGCCAACTAGGTTAAATCAAGTGTTGCTGGATAATTAGTCCAGATTAGCTGATCTTAAATTTGTTATGACACCTCTAATAAACTGTGTGCATGTGAAGGTCATTTGCAAGTCGAAGTAATTGATCAGCTTCAAGTTAAGAGCTGTGGAGACTGCTGAGGGAAAAATTGACCAAAAATGATGGTCTAATGAATATTATGCATGCTTTCACAAAAAAACAGTAATCCTGGGCAATTTCTGAAGGTTAAAGGGTTATTTAACCCCTGAGAAATTATTTCAATGAAACATGCTGCTTGGAAATAGCTGCTGCGAGTATGTGTTTGTGTGCCTTTTCGTCAGTGGTTCTGCTTTACTCTGTGTGCTTTACTCTGTGTTTTAGGTGTCAAAACAGGGTGGAATAACAGAAAAAGACAGAGTTTTTTCAAGTTTTACAATTTTTTACAAAACAAGGCACTTAGAATGTAAATCAAAAAGAGATTTAGGACATGAACTGTGAACTGTAACACATTGAATAACACGTATTTGAATTTTGGACCAGTAGTTTGTGTACTGGGCTCTTTTTTTTCTAAATCAGTCCAGCTACGTTTTGGTACCTGGTTGAACTCTAAAAAGCAGTCAAAGCTTGATAAAAACACAGTACAAAAAAAAAAAAGGAAAATCATGACAATACCACAAACAACAGTTAAAACAAAATACGACTGGTAAACGGTGTAAGAAAAAAAAAAAAATCCAAACCGTCTATTTTTACAGCAGGTTGATCTCACTCACTGCTCTGTGTTTTATCCCCCATTACACAGGTAGCAGGGGGTGCACTGAGCATGCTCAGATGCCTATGGAAAGGGCAAGGTCAATTCTCTCAGCGCGTGTTGAATTTTTTCCTATTGAGCAAACGGTTTAATTTTTATGAATATTTAAAATAAATCATACATTCAGAATGCTCGCTACAGACACATCAGGGGTTAAAGGGTTAGAAATTTAAGTATGCATATGTCTTAAGCAGGTAAAAGAAAATGTGTTAATGTGTATAGTTAGTGATGGGCATTCATCTGTAACAGCTTATTCCTCTGGTGGGTCACAGGGATGCTGAAGTCTATACCAGATACCATTGGGCAAAGATGGGGTACACCCTGGACGTGTCACCAGTTCATTAAAAGGCTGACATATACGTACAGAGAAACAACCATTCGCTCTCACATTCACAAAAAATTTGCATTGACCAGTTAAATGCCTTTCTTTGGATGGTGGGAGGAAGCCGGAGTACCAAGAGAAAACCCACACAGACACGGGGAGCGCATGCAAATATCCACATGGAAAATTCCATGAGAACCAGTGATGGTTTGAACCCAGAACCTTCTTGCTGTGAGGTGACACTACCCAAGATGTGGCTCAGTGAAAACAATCAAAAATGCAGAAATCTTATAATCGAGACTCTGAGGACCTTTCTTGCTCATCAAGAACGGAAAAATCGGACCTGTTTGTTGTCATATACGTATGTATCATGAAAAAAAATTATGAGTGTATTTTTTTTATTTATACACAGAGACAGTCTGTGATAAATCAAATAAGGACAAACCTTCAAAGGAGCAAATTCAAGCTATGTTGAAATAACTCTGTGGACTCCATTTGAACTCATGCCCTGTCCACACTATTACAAACATTTTTCCTGTTTTGTTTTGTTTGTTTTTTTTCTTTTTTAAAATTCAATACACCCAACCATTAGTTGATGGGGGAAAAATGGGGGAAAAAAATATCATTAGGGTTTAAAAAATATATGCACTCATTATAGTAATTGTACCATGTGTCACAACATGTTAATTTACTTCTGGTGTTTTTCTCTTCAACTGAATGTATACTTTGTAATTCACTGATTTGTGGAACTTAAGGAGCCCGTTCTGTTGCTTTTTCTTTGCAGAACGTAGTGCCAAAGTGCATGGAGAAACCTGGGAGCTGCATAAAAAATGCTCTCCGCAAAGATGCATCTATGGAAGCTCACCCACTGTCCCTCATCTTTTCTTTCATAAGTGCAGAGTTAATGTAGCTGGAATTCGCTCATAACTCTTTGTCAGTGGTGGAAGAAGTAATTAGATCCTTGAGAAGATAGTAATACTACACTATGAAAACATTTAGAACCATAGTTATGTAAATGTACTTGACTTTACATTCCACCGCCATAAGCTTAAATCAGGGTAAAATCTGAGTATTTTGTGTTTTCTCTCTGCAGCATCCCCTCACAGCTCCACTCCTAATGTCAGCTCTGTTCACCAGGCAAATTCAAGAAGCTCTCTGGTCTCCACTGATTCTGGGAACAGCCTGCTGAACAAAAGCAGTGACACGACAAACTTCCTGGAGAAGGTACACAGATATACAGCTCTGGAAAAAATTAAGAAACCACTGCAATTTACTCTGAAATCAGAATGTCTGCATCTATGACAGCCATTCCATTCCTGTGTTGGTTGAATTCCAACACAAGCACAGCTTATTCTACTTAATAAACATCTGATCCATGTCTTACCGACTATCACTATCTTCTTACAATAGGCAAAGACAGTGCCATAGTACCGCAAAAGTAATTGGAATCAAAAAATAACTACTGAAAACTATTCGACTTCTGCTCTGACAATGTTCCCAAACTCTGAGGACTGGTTTTCCTATCAGGATAACGCTCCTTGCCTCAGCTAGGTCGATAAAATTGTGGATGACAGACCACCAGATGAAGACCGTGTCATGTCCAGCCCAATCTCCAGACCTGAACCCACTTTGAAAACTTCTGGAGGAAGACGGATGGTCCCAAGCCATCAAACATTGCTGAGCTTCTTGAATTTCGATGCCAGGAGCTGCATAAAGTCATCCAACAGCAATGGTGGAGAGCCAAGACACGTGAAAGCTGTCACTGAAAATCAAGGTTATTCCGCCAAATATTTATTTCTGAACGTTTCCCAAGTTAAAACATTAGTTTTGTGTCGTTTAGAAATCAGTATGACATGGTTTTCTTTGCATTATTTAAGGTCTGAAAACACCTGCATTTTTTTGTTTTGACATGTGTCGTTTTTGCAAATACATGCTCTAAATAATAATATTTTTATTTGAAATTCGGGAGGAATGTTGTTGGTAGTTTAGAGAATAAAATGAAAACGTTCATTTTACTCAAACACACACCTATAAATGGTAAAATCAGAGACAGTGGTCATTTTGCAGTGGTCTCTTATTTTTTTCCAGAGCTGTATATCTCTTATTTTCCCTATTAATTGCAAACTCCACAATCATAGGTTTTCATCAGATGACATCCAAGTTTGTCATGGATTCATGGGAAAAAAAAAAATCATGTGAGAACATTTCATGCATTCATGTAAAATCTGAAAGCTCTACTCAAACATTTTTTACATACAGATGCCATCTTTTCAAAAATTGGACCATTACCTGAACCCAATGAAAATCGCACCAAATAGCACAAATATATGACAAAGACAGAAAACCTTGAAGTACTGAAAATATTTAGAAACACTGAATATACAAATCTGCTGCCACAAAACATCCCACAGACACCATTAGGTCCACCCAGAGTTGCATTCATTTTTGATTTTGTATTGATGATGGGACAGTTGGACCACCGGGCAAAGTCCTTTCACATCCCAAAGATTCTCACTGAGGTGAAAGGTGGATTCATGTGAAAATTATGTCTTGTGCTCCCTGAACCAATCTTTCTCTTTGAGCCCAATGAAATCTGTGGTTGTTAAATCTTTATTCTCCCTGGGAAATTCATAGCTGTTAAAGAAATGAGAAGCTACTCACTGTATTAGTAAGGGTTAAAGAACCTGTTGCAACTAAAGCATATTACGTTTTCTGATTTTCTGAATTTTCACCGAGTTTCATGCAAAACCTCCACGGTGTTCACACTGTAGTAGAGCTGCACAATATATCATTTGAGCATCACCATTGCAATGTACGTGTGTGCAATAGTCACATTGCAGGTCCTGCGATGTAGGAGGCAAATGAACTCAATGTGTTCTCATCTGATTTCAACCTGGGTATCTGAGACAAACTGGGCGCAACAATCCACCAATCACAATCGTTCTTAATCAGTTTGCCGAAGCAGACCACTCCCCTCCACATGGAGTGAGTCGCTGGTAAAAACATTGAAAAATGAGCAACAAACAAAAGAAAAATCACCAAAAACAAAGACTTGGTGCCAAAAAGAAAAGCAACGTCAGTTATCTGGAATTATTCCAGCTACAAGAAGGATGATACTGAAACATATGTTCTGTGGCGATAGTGCCTTCCACCTGTTGCCACAACGAGAGGAAACATAACTAATTTGTTTGACCATTAACATTGGCAACACATAGCTATTATATCCTCCTGAGTATTTTTTTCATATCACAATATATATCACAGATTTACAAAAAATCACAATGTCAGTTTTTTCCAATATCATGCAGCCCTATACTGTAGTGTCAGTTACATCTACTGCTATTGCAGTGGCTGTCTTAAACAAAAGAAGGGAATATATAATCATTCCAAGGCAAAGTTTATGGCAGCAGGCATGCAGAATGGACTTCTGGGAGAGAACTGTACATCAGGAATTCACCAATGAGTTGTGGATCCAGAATTTCCAAATGACCCGGGCAACTTCTCGTGGCATCAGACTTGTCATGCCCTCAGGAAGCAGCTCCAATACAAATGCGAGCGGCTATTGCCCTACACAAACTAGCCACCTGTTCTGAGTACTGGGTAATAAGTGAGATGTTTGGCCTGAGCAAAATGTGCACAAAATGTGTTTCCGTTACACTTTTGGGTTATACTTCTACATTGAAACGTGTCAAAAACCACCTCATGAGAGTGCAGAAACTTTCTTTGCAATCTTTGACAGTTTTTGTTTCATTTTGATGTTTCCATTACCAGTTTTCTATTGCACAATTTACATTTTGCGCATTTCTGAGGGTAATTGAAACCCAGCTATTGAGAAGAAACAGCAAAGAAGTTCTGACAGTTTCATGACTGTTGCTATAGTTTCAGATCAGGAATGGTTTAGAACAGAAAGTTTAAAAGGCAATAATATAAAAGAGTTAGAGAGGACTAAAAAAAAAACATGTCAGGAGAGGATGTTTTATAAAGATGTCCTCTTTCACTGAATCTAAAGCAAATCAAAACCTGCTGTGTTTTAAGATGTCAGCTTTGATAACTGGGTGTACCAACAGATCCTCCTGAACTCTGAAATCACAAGATGACAAAAAAAAAAAAAACAAGAGGCAAAACGTTCACAATCTGAAGACAGTTGAAGAGAGACAACCTTGCCTTTCAGTGATTGAGTAAACAGCTGAATGAAAAGGATCGCTATGTACACAATTGTGATTCTTTCAATCGACCTACCAAGTACTTATCTCATTGTGGAAGTGTCTGGATTTCACTGTGATACCAGCAGACGTGACAAATTTAATGGCATCTCCTTTTTTCCTGGCAGGAGCCAACAGTAACTGAACGACTGCATTGAGTTGCCACTATTTTTTTTGAAAGTGACACTGGCATAAGTTGTCTGACTGATCTGACTCTGACGCTAACATTTAAGATAACACTCAAGGCCACAGAACAACACTTCAATCTAAGTAGCTACAGCATCCTCAGTTTGAGGCCATCCTTATGTGATGCTTTTACTTCCATTAATATTTATGTGCATAAGCAAACAGCATCAGCCACCAAGAAGCAAATCGAGGAGAACATGCAAGGCTTTAGCAAATAGATAGGAAGAAAGGTGTTCGTCAGGTTTACAGAGCAGCTTTCTAACCACTTCAACAAAAAAGAAAACAGAAAAAGGCATCTTGTCTTATGAGAAGTTGTATGCTGAGAGTATGCAGAACGCTATCAGCAATTTCACACAAGGAAAGCTGTGAAATGTATCTATTTAATTCACATCTCTGAGTATTTCAGAGTGTCTTTCTACGAGCTCCAAGTGCACAGGAATTACAAATGCTGATAAAAACACGCACACGTACACAGAGGAGCGCTAATTGTTGTTTCCAGACTGATTTTGCATTAGTTTGAGCACCAGCCTTAATACGGTGTGTCCTTTAAACCAGAATCCGACACATTCGCAGCCGCCAGATACTTGTTCCCCAGATTAGGTGAGTCATGACTAAGATTTCATGCAAATTTCATGCTTTGTTGTACAGCTAAAGAGCATATGTCACTTACTAAAAGAACTGCTGTATATGTTACCTTGAGGTGATTCTGCTGTTTGTTTTAGAGCTGATATAAACAAACAGAGTGTTCACATTGGTGCAAATAATAGAGCAAGCAGATTGTAATCACAGATTGGAAGAAAGATGTTTAAGAGAGAGGCTTCTCCCCTCTTCAACTGCCCAAACACAAGCTCCTCAAGGTAAGACAAGCACATATAATATGGTTATTTTTATAGTATACTGTCTCTGCACAAAAGCTTGGAGAGCTGAAATGTAGACGTGTGACCCTGTTGTACTGCCAGTGAATATTCAATTTAGTCACATAAGTAGTGATGAAACTGAAGGAGTATATAAAAAAAAAGAAAAAAGTATTGAAAGTGTTATTTCGAGAAATGGAAATTATCATTTTGAGCCCAAGGAATCACAGTTGTCTTAAATGTGTAACATTTATAAGGTTTTAGGAGACTAATTAGAGAAATCCATAATTCCACAAGTGTATAATCACACAGGTTTTATTACCTTAAAATGACCCATTCATATCTGCCATAGACTTTATATCATTAGCGGGCGGAGGATATGGTCCATCACCAATATTTTTCTGAAATGCATTTTTTTAGGCCATCATTTTGCACTTTGGCCACTACCATATATCAAGATGGGACCGTATAGAGAGCTGAAGCCTCACTTCTTCCTGTGTGTCCCATGGGACCTAAGTTTAGAGAAAACATCAACAGCAGTCAAGAAAGAGACACACATTAAAGATCATTTTACCGTTTAGTAAAGATAGTAAAGAAACATCTTGTTTTGTGTTAAACAGCTCAATGGACTGCATCTTTTATCACACACAATACACACACAATAATGTGACCAACACCAACATGGGTGCTGCTTTGGCACATTTTACTTCAACCTTTGAGAGGAAGGTGAAAATCATTCCGGTCTGATCAACAGTTTAACAGTTTTATGACAAACTGACTTTCCTGATGTGTGAAACTCTATTGAATTAACAATCAACATGATGCATAATTCATGAGAAGATGATGATGATGATGATGATGATGATGATGATGATGATGATGACGTGATGTCTCCTGCCAGTGGCTGCCACTCAATTTTCATTTATTTATTTATTAAATAAGGCCTGATGGGACACAGCCAGAAGAGACCGGAATTTGTGGCTCTATTTGGACAAAAAGGGCCGGACTGCAGGAGCTGAAGGGGTCAGAGGTCAAGTGAGATGATGTGGTAGCTGACTGACAAAACAAAGTAATTTTCTATTCTTGTTAGAAAATTAGAAAATCTATTAACCTATTAACCACAGGTGCAGTGAATCCATTACAGCTTCCGTTCAACTTGAGATCTAATTAACAGAGGAAACACTTAAAGATGGACCAGATCACTTAATAGAGAATCTGAGTAAAATGGATGACACTGAAATTAGTACCAGAAAAAGAACTTATTGAATTAGTATTTTTAGAAAGAATTTCAATGTGAGTCATTGTGACCCTGGGCCTTTTGGAGCCAACCTCGACCCTAATTTTCCAGTTTGTTAAAGGTGACATCAATTGTTCAGCTGCATTTTGCCCTAC
Source organism: Apogon hyalosoma (assembly GCA_037367295.1). Taxonomy (NCBI): domain Eukaryota; kingdom Metazoa; phylum Chordata; class Actinopteri; order Kurtiformes; family Apogonidae; genus Apogon; species Apogon hyalosoma. Next base: position 7,464 of record JAPQRP010063876.1, on the reverse strand, counting down.
CTACTATGTCTGAGTAAATACGTACCAGAGTTAATATCCAAAAGCCAAGAACAGATGAAACCATCTGTAAAGAGGGACTTTCCACTTCAAGGAAATGAATAGGAGTATTCAGTTGGTTACAATGTGCATCTTTACCACTAGATATTCTGCAAATGAAGACACAGCAGCTTATTTATAAAACACATTAAGTAACGGGCAATTTAAAGAGCTTCACATAAATTTGAGGGAAATAAATACGTAAACAACAGAAGATCAAAATATTGTAACAAAAACTAATGAGTACATAAATCCACCTAAAAATAGAGCAAAAATAATTTGAAAGTCAATTTTAAAATAATTAGAAGAATATGCAGTCCCCCAGATTTAGACAGAAATGAGATGAACATGGCAGATAGAACTGATGAGGACTTACAGTTATTTATATATAGATACAAAAATGATTTTATTCCCAGTGTGCTACCCATTAGAAAAAAGGGTCAGGCAGTCCAAGATCAGTATTTAGTTTAATGCATGTATGTTTTTATGTATTTATGAGTTTTTCAGTTAAAATGTGACCCATTCATTGGTGCTTGTTTTATGTTATTTGAGAGCCTTTAATCATATTATGTCATATACGATAAACTCTTGAATCTAAATATCTCACACTACACATTTAAAACTGTAGTGCTAGACTGTATTTTAGCATGAAAAAGTGGAAACAACAATTCACCTCTTTAGACTTTAGACTCTGTGTGGTACACATATCTTAGCATATTTTAGGAGTATTTTGCCTGTATTTGATAGAAATGGGAAGTGTGGGTCAGAGAGCGTTTTGCCCATGGTATGCATGGGTTATCACACTTGATAAACTTGTCAATTCATCCGTCTGTCCAGGTGAACTCATAGTTCTTCCGGATACATCACGTTTATGAGAATATGACAAGAACAACAGACATCCTGGAAACATTACAGCATCATTATTAGGAACCATAATGAAAGCAAACCAGAAACAGTTACCTGTCATATAGTAGAAAAAAATCAGCATATCACTACTTGGAGATGTTTGATAAGGTCTCAACTATACTGGACAACAAGCAGCGTACCAGAAGCATTGTCTTTGTCTTAAAGCTACAAAGCAACACATTTAAAGTTTTCGTTATGTGATTTTCCTCGTGGGATACGAGTCACTCACAGAGATAAAAGTCATGTCATCTGAACATTTTCAGCGCTGTTACTTGTCTAGTTTAAGAGTGTTATTCCCACAAGTTGTTTTTGAGTTTTTCACATAAAAGCCAGAAAATAGTCAGTAACGGTTGCAGTTAAAGTGACTGTCGCTAACTGCTATTATTCCAAAGGGATCTTGGTCTTGCACTGAGAAAAAGACTTGACAAGGTGGTTTTTGATTATAAAATGATGTACTTAACCACTTGAAAGACACTTCCAGTATGTAAAACCTGTGTGAATCTGTGTGGGTGTGAAAACTGCCACTCCTAACGGTCTGTGGTGCATCTTAAATCAGTTGGAATACGTTCGTCTTTTGGCAGTTTTGAGGTGTTGCTAGTAGCCTGTGTCGCTCAACAGAGTGCACGCGGCATGGATCACCAGAGCAGATGATCAAGAGAGAACACACGAGTGACTTTAACGGCCTGCATTCTTCAGCGAAGGCAGCCACCAGGACTACACACTAAAAACTTTGGCTTTATATTGCTGTCTTGTCAAAGTTAAAGTTATCTCTGAATAATACAGGTATGAATGGGATTGAGGTGTTTGTCTGCGCTTTTAATGTACTTCATCTGCAATTTCTCTAACCCTATGCATATCTTCATATGGGCTCCCTACAGATGATCTAACATGTTTTTTTCTCCAGAACAGTCCTCAACCAAAGGTGTCAAACGGCCAAAACCGGCCCACCAAAGGGTCGAATCCGGGTCTGCAGGATGAATTTGCAAAATGGAAAACTTACACTGAAGACATTAACCCCTGAGGGTATCAAATTATAAAAATATTTAGACTTCCAAACTATTTTCACAATAAAATATGAATAACCTGAACCAATATGAACAATCTGAATTGTTTTAAGAAAAATAAATGTTTCATTTTAACAAAATAATAGATTGCCTGTGATCCGTAACTTGTGTTAATAATTAGCTGGGACATAATATTCTTGAAATTGCACTCTTTTTTTCTCAACAAATTTCCGGTTGTAGGTGGTTGTTGGGGCTATTCATGTTTTTTATAATGCAATTTGGCTTTTTTCACACTAAAACAAAGTGAAAAATGTGGATTATTAGGTATGTAAAAATTATTATGCCTGTCATTTTATTGGTACGGTTGGCTCGAGATCACATTTTGCTGTATGTGGCCCCTGAACTAAAATGAGTTTGACACCTATGGTCTAGACTCTTCACATTTTCCTTCATTTTATACGAAAATACCTGCGCATGTAATTTTTATTAAACACTATAGCACTGGAAAAAATATCTTGTGTCCAATGGACTTTTCCCATATGTTCACAGTTATTTTGCCATAAAAACCCAAATCCCCTGCATCTGAACTGACATTACAGTATGTGGCCTGAGCAAATTTGCTTTTTGTTCCCACTGCAATTAAATACATTATTTTAAGTATATTTTTCATGAAAAGTGGAATATAATGCCAGCCTTGCATTGCACACAATGCATAAATTAATAAGATAAACACCATAGAGAAAAATTAAGCTAAGTCAAAGAATTCTTACCAACCTGTTGGAAACAGTTGCAAAATGTTACACTAGGATTTTTCCATTTAGTACTGTTTATTCCTGCTGCCTTTTGCTGCCTCTGTCCCATTTTGAGATGTGTTGTTGCCAGATTCAGCACTACCTACAGTATCTACCTAATCTATGTTCTATTGTGAATAAAATATGGGTTTATGAGATTTGTAAATCATTGCATTTTCTTTTATTTACATTTTGACGACATGTAGACAATTCAACAGAAACATGATCCTTGTTTGGAACTTTCAGGTGATTTCCTTCTTCAAATAATAACCTGAGATACTCCCTTTTAGCCCATCACTTGTAAGTTGTTAAAGTTTAACCTTTTTTTCCTGTGACTCAGCTTTCAGTTCTGTTTTAAAACCAGCCATCAGCCGTTCACCACGTCTACTATCCAGCCCTTACTGCAATTCAATCCCATCCTCAAATTCCACACATCCTCCTCATCCCCACATCCAGTGTCTAGGCTCTGGAGGAGTGGAAATCCTAGTTAAACATGCATTCCATTCTCATTCTGCTCCTTATTTTAATATTTGGATGATCTGAAAAAAATTAAAACAGAGGTGTATGCTGACTGCAACTATGATTAAATATGTTTATTTCAACCTTATTTTTCTCACAAGCCTTTCAGTGAATAGACATTTCAAAGGTCATGTGCAGTTTAATGTGATATAGACAATATCTCACTGCGATGAATACACCATGAGCACTCAAACTGAAAAGAAGGAATGTCCTATTGGGCATACAGTGCGCCTGTCAGTTTGTAAGGGATAAAAGGCCACAACCACAACCCTGAAATACAAGAATGCAAGCTTTAAAAGTATGCACCAACACAAATAGAACAGACCAGGAACCTCAGAAAACATCAGAAACAAAGCTCAAAACGTGAATGACTTTGAACAACTACACAGGGGATTGCATGTTTGTTGTCTTGCTGTTTTCTGGACGGTAGTTTTGCCAAAAACTTTGCAAAAACACAGGCAGAAGCAACCAAGCATCGAAATGAGTTATAATAGGCTGCCACAGCTGCCAGTTCGCCTGGCAATTTACAAAAATCTCAAAAACGCCCTTTAAATCTACACTGTGTCCTGCTTTATGAATGTCCCAGCAGATACAATGAGCATGTGCTGATGAAAACACAAACAGGTTGAGTAGTTACATTAGAAAACTGCGTTCCTTTTCTACTTTTTTCCAGGTGTTATTCGTCCTCCTTTGCCCTTTCGTATCTTCTGTCTTGGTTCCTCTGCTGTTTTGGAGGAACTGGCCAAACAGTGGCAGCCAGGGTGTGAAATTAACACCAGCCACTGGACGAATGATACCCTCTCCTCTCTTTTTACGCTATTTCTCTCTATTTCTGGGGAGGATTCATTTCTTCCTAACTTTAGAATGTCTCACAGTAGAGAGAGGTGTATAAAATGGCAGAAAATAGCGTCAATCCAGATTTCCTTTTCTTATTTGTCAGACAGTTGGAAAAAGAGTTGATTCTTTTACCTTGACATGTTTCGGCTATAGCCTGTAGCCTTCCTCAGAAGGGTCACTTGTTCCTGTGACGCGTCATTGTGTCACTGTCTGACAAATAAGAAAAGGAAATCTGGATAAGCTCTAGTAGACAGTATGAACCTAACTGGACTAGTGTCAATCCAGTCTGAAATTTACTGTAAAGGGCAACGCAAAAACAAAGAAGAGCAGCTTTGCCGAAGCGCTGATGTCTTCCAGTTGTATAAAACATACAAATGAGTTCTGTTTTTGCATTACATTGAATCAGTTCCTTATATGAGTTCTAAATGTATTTTTTAAACTGCTGATTTATTATAACGTCACTAAACAATTCAGAAACTGTGATGGCTTTGGAAAAAAATGATGGAAAAGTTACAGGAAATTTAAGATGCAATGTGAAATTAATCAAAAACATCTATTGAACTTCATCTGTCTACATTTATGGAAATGTGGCAGCTCTTCCTTCTTTATTTTGAAGGAATCCCTACTGATGTTCTCTTCATAATTATAGATTTTGTCATCATTTTACTACAAAGGTTGTGGTGCATACTATAAATGTGTACAGCTGTTTTGTTTTAGTACGCTTTGCTGCTTAATTTCTTTTCCTATGTGTTTCTGAGGTAAACTGAAGAAAAATTACAAGTATTTTATAAGCTTCAGTGACTTTTCATAATTGTGTGATTGTTATATGTACTGAAGATTTTTAAAGATACTAAATAAAACATCTACTTAAAAGGCTGACATACTGCTTTCTAAAGGCATAACTTTACTGAAATTGACAGGAGCACTAAGTAAAAAGTAGGTTTCGCAAAAAATGGATGTACTGGTAAAGTAAATGGCAAAAGACACAAGCAGCTCATGACATGTATTGTGCAAAGTTGCACCAGCTGTTGTTGGTAAGGACGAAAACATTAACAAAACAAAGAAAATCCTCCCTGCCCTGGTGACAGGTCGTCATATATCTGAAGAGCCTCTTTTTATGGTTTGCTGAGTAGCAAATCACAATAAAATCAAGCACAACGCCGCTTCACTGCCAGGCATCACACGCCCGCCGTTACTAAATCGCCTGTCTCCTGCCAAAACTCGTCTCACCTCCCATCCTCTCTGAACTTTTGTTTTTCTTGTAATTTCCTATCCCATCTCCTTTCCCGTCTCCATTGTCTAATTCCATCACTTCTTTCATTTTCTCTCTCTGCTGTAATCTTACTTCCTCCCATCACCACCTCGGAGTCTCCTGAGGCTCGAGGCTCGTGTATGTGTGCGACAGACTCATCTATCATTATGCTTCAGTGAGTTCGAATGGATGAGGGAATCTCTGGTCTCCTCCTGCTCACCTCTTCCCTTCCACTTCTATTCACCTCCTTCTCCTCCCCTGTTTCAGCCAAGGATAGAAGATCTATCTGACACAGATCGGTTTCAATAGCTTTACTTACACATACTGTATGCATACTGTCACCTAAGTCTCTATCACCATGGCAACGGCACACCTCTAACACCCTTGTAATCAATTTAGAAATGGGAAGAGGAGTGATGTGTTGGAAATCACCAACACACCACAAACAAACACATAAATAAAGAAATGCAGTAATTATAAATATATTCCTAATATGTGATTCCTTCCTCAGTGGATGCCAAACGAGTCAAAAGCATCAGACATCAATTAAGTGAAAGAAAAAAAAAACCCTGAATATATTAGGGAAATTAAATCTGCACCCAAACTTTCAGTCACAAGAAAATTCCTTGGAGTATAGTGGAAAAAGAATCCCGAACATGAAACAGGACTCAAGGTTACACGTGACTTAACCATGTGGTTTCAGTGTCAAAAAGGTAGTTTACTTTTTACCTAATGTTGCACTCCTAACCTACCCTGGAATAAATATACCAGAAGATCCTGTGGATAGTTAAAGGTCAAACAAACACTGTAAACCATTTAACTTGTCTTTATATAGCAATAATAAAATGTATAACTTATGGAGATCATTATGCATTCATTATATATTATACAATAATTTCAGAATAATTTTTAACCCTTAAAATGAAGAAAAGAAAAAAAAAAGTTTGAATGTGTAAAGATGTGTGTTTTATAAAAAATAAATAAATAAATAAATAAATAGAATAGAATAGAATAGAATAGAATAGAATAGAATAGAATAGAATAAAAAAATAAAAATATAGATTGCGGCCAGATGGTGCATTGCTTTGTGTAAGACTCTTTGTCCATACAGTGATTTCCATTACAGAATCATTTGCGGTTTTCCAGCTGCTTCCTAACTTTTTAGAGACATGCTGTTGCCATTAAAGTGGTACATTTCCTCAGTCTAAACATTTGATGTGTTTCCTATGCTCTGCTGTTCTACTAATAAAATATGGGTTTATGACATTTTCAAACACAGCTTTCAGCTTTTACTTGCATTTTATGTAAACCATAAATTCTATTTGGACCTCTTTGCAAAAACTGCATCCTAGGTTGGCCTCTTTTCCTGAATCATGACCTGATCCACATTCTTCACTTCCTTATCTTTGATCATTTTTTTTCCCCATACGTATAAATATCACTATTTTAATGGCTCTTGTTTCATTTTTTAACTCTGTCTGGACAATCAATCAATCCAATTTTATTTATATAGCACCACATCATAGCAACCATTATCTCATTAACACAAAGTGATGCCATTTTGTTCTCTTGCTAAATACTGAATGGTCAGTCAGTCTGGCAGATGGCGGTTGTGGAATAAATTTGACTAGAGGATCATTTTTAATTCGATAAATTCATTTGTAAATCCTCATTTGTTTGCAGCTGTGTAACAAGCAGGATCATGAGCAGCTTGCTCTACGTGACCCCTTACGTAAAGCGATTACAGGCATTGAAGCCTGTGAGTCATATGTGTTATTGTCATTCCATGTTGCACAGTGTAATTGCAATAAACGTATTGTTCCTTTATTTAACCACAAAGGTCCCATCGAGATGCAACATCCAGTCCTGCTGAAAATGGAAGCAAACGTCAACAGCAACTGTATAGTTTTTAACATTCAATGACTTAAACAGGCACCGGTAACGTCTACTTATAAAATGACGTAAAACCTCTGAACCACTAATTCTATCAACACATGAAAATAACTGAGATAAAATTTTCAGTTTCTCAGCTTTTCATGGTCGTCAGATAGATAGATAGATAGATAGATAGATAGATAGATAGATAGATAGATAGATAGATAGATAGATAGATAGATAG
>JAPQRP010063860.1:0-20613 GCA_037367295.1 Apogon hyalosoma | reverse complement strand
TATATATATATATATATGTGTGTGTGTGTGTGTGTGTGTGTGTGTGTGTGTGTGTGTGCGTGTGTGTGTGTGTGTGTATAACGTTTAGCCTTTTTCATCATTGGGCAAAACTGACATAAAATATCCCTTTTCAATGTTACTAGTCACCTTAACATTTGTCATGCAGATCACCATCTTTAATTTGAGCAATACTTTAGTTTTAATATATAATTGTATATGATTGGTAAACAGTTCTGCCGTCTTAAATATGAGAACAAGGAAAACAAGGAGTTCATCAATAAAATGCTGTTTTGATTCTTGTTTGGTGTTACCCAATAGCACATCTGCTTTCTGACCCAAGATAATGTGACATTTTCACAATGGCAATCTCACACATGCATACACACATACAGATGGAAACACGCATGACTGTACAAGCAAATGGGTCACATTACAGTTCAACCAGTATGGGAATCTGAATGTCAGTGTCTGCTGACGGCTTATTGTTTGTGCCACAATTCATTAGCTGTCAATTTGACAATTTATTTACAGGGACTCCTGAGCATATGCCATATGTGAACTGCATCGAAGTATAATCATTTAATAATGACAACAAACACTGTTTGTTGACACAAACTGTTGAATTCAGTCCATCTTATACTGATACAATATTGAGTCAATATGTAAATACAAACACAGCTGATATTGATAACACTGACTGCACTGATGGCACTGGCTCACTCTCTCAACTGATTCACATTTCTGCAGTCTTAAGCACTATTTTAAAAATATTTTATTTAGAAAACACTGGATACAGGTTTGGTGTATAACAGGACTATTATTTCCCTTTAGTAAAGCAGAAACTCCATTTGAGATAATATTAATTGTCATCCACAATTTTAGCCATTTGCTGTAGATATCACTCATTCATTCACTTTCTATTTCTGCTTAATCCTCTGGTGAGTCTTGCGTCACCTCATTTGGCTCATTGTAGTTCATCGAAGGGCTCACATATATGTAAGAATACACTGGAGGGCTACAGCTGGACTGTGCTGGGTTTAAAACCAGGACCTTCTTGCTATGAGGCAACAGTGCTACTAACCACTGCACCACAACATCACCCCTGCAGACCTAAATAATTTGCTAAACTTTGTAACCAGTCTTCATCCACACAGAGATTTAATTCAAGAGCCACAAGCATAAGCCAGCTTTGGGCTTTTGTCAAAATACCTCTTACATTGATCATCTCCTCGATCAATAGCTCAGCTAGTTTCAGTAAGTTTTTGTTGCAGAGTGCTTTGCTAGAAGTAATCTAATAGAAGTACTCTGCTGGAATGTTTCCTCACTGTGGTGGAATTACCATTCTCCTTTCATCTGCTGTTTGTATGTCATTTGAGTCCTCCCCACCTTGTGACAGAAGAACAACCTCCAAACTGTGACAGCACACTGAAAATTGCAAGTTTTGATTAAGATATATCAATAATTTGTTAACATTTAGTAAAAACATCACTGTTTTTTTCTGGATTAGCAGTAATATGTTACATACTTAATATATTGCTAGCAGTCCACCAGAAATCTTCATTAGGACAATGTGTTAGAAAGTGTGACTTACATCTCCGTCTTTAATTTTCACTGCATGAGCCATTTACAGGATTAGCAGGATTTAAACATAAATGCTGCTTCTATCATTGTCATATTCATCTGTGTGTTCATTTGGCATCACTACCATCTGTCTTTGTCATTTCTTGAGTACTAATTTGTAGATTAGAGAGATCTCCATTCAACACAACTAAATTTGCATTAAGAGCAAATTCATTCTGACTATATTTACTCTTGTTCAGTTGCTCCTGATATTTAAAACTAAAATATTCCAGTCTATAGACTTGAACTGAAGAATCACTATGTATCCTTACTCTCCAGTCTATCTTCCATGACAATGTATTCATACTGATGCACAACATGTCCTTTTCAATTACTTGGACCTCACCTCAGGGAAAAAGCTTAATGTCAGTGCTCTCATCTCCATGGAGGAGAGACATGCACAACATTATTTATTTTCAGCGTAAAACATGAAATAACAGAGACGGCATGAGTTTGGGGAATGATTGGATCAATCTGTGCAGTCATAGTCTGAGACAGGATGATAGATAGAGGCACTGTGATGGATGCATTAAACCAGGATGCCTGCTAAGTACACCTGCAAGGGAGTTATCTGGAATGGTACATGACATTGTATTTAGGCCATTCAAATAAGACTGATACAGTCAGTCAGAAAACAACAGTTGTAGCCAGTTTGGATCATCTTAAAAGAAAAGTCATGGAATCTATGGCCCAGTTAATTTGCCTCTGAGTGCATCTTTTGTTCCTCTCAGTCACATTTGGAATGAGAGTGAGGTCGACATCACATGCACTCTGTCATTCGGTGAACATGGTGTGTGCTTTGCCACTTGAGCTTGCAGGGACAGTTGCAGCTTGTTGTCACCTCCCACTTTCTCTTCCTAATACGTCATCAGCAAACGTAAAAAAGGTTTTTGTAGGATTTTAAGAAAAAAATCACTCTGAGATGAGGTGCTTGAAGAAGAAATGCTTTATTTATTTCAAGGTCTTATTTGTGCACAGATAAGAGCTCACATAGCAACCAAGGACAGTAGGGGTGTGAGGAGAGATTTCTGTTGACCATCCAAAAGGACGACACCTTTATACCCAAAAGTTGCTATGACATTTTGGCAATGATGACATCTTAAGGCAAGAATATCATCTTCTTGATACAAAGACACTACAAGACATACAAACAATATAACAGTAATCTTTCAAGCAGTTTCACACCTACAGTTTAAAAAGCATCACCTGTTGTTCAGAAAACCCACAAGGATTACATTTGAGACATGTTTGAACTGATGTTGGCTGTATATAAGCCACATGCTAAACACACAATCTTGAAGATGTTTCCTATTAAATAAAGTGTAGCCTTTCATATATTTTGCTGTAAGTGATAAATCCAAGAAATTTGGTTGAGATTAGGGGTGCATGGAAATAGTGGATGTTGAAAGGTTAACCCACAGTCGTAGTCAAAAGTTTGGACATTGATGTAAATGTTGTTTTTGAGGTACACTGAAAAATTATCATAAATATTTTATAAGTTTCAAAAATATTTATTGTCCAAGAAATAAAAATTATTGAAGGTGTCAACTGACATAAATGAAGATGTCAGCAGAAGCGTAAATAAAGTGGTCATATCTTCTATGACATCACCCACTGGTTTGTGGACTACTATTCTGAGACCTTGAATTTGGCATTTTGGCCATTGCCAGATTGCTTTTCTTGTTTAGAAGAGCAAGAGGTGAAACTCACCATGCTAACACCAACTTACAAAAATACACCAACGATAGTGTGAAACACCACCACCTGACACCATTGCCTTTGAATAAAGTACAAATCATTGATAAGCTACTTAGGTAGCTACATTATGTTAACACACTGGGTATTAAAATGTAAAAAAAAAACATTGAGCAGTAGCGGCAATGAAGACAATGAGTAATGTTAGCTAGAGGAAAAGCAGTGAAACAGAGAAATGAAATGTTATTTTTCCAAACATTTCAAACATATAAACACAGCCACACTATTGTATGACTCTATGGAAGAGTTCTGAAGGGACTGCAGTCAAAGTATACACTTCTGTCTTTTGTCTTTCTGCTGTGTGTCTGAGCAACAATTGATGCGTAACAGACGCACAGACAGATATAAGTCTGTGGGTGCTCTGTCCACAGTTTTATCTCTCAGACAAAACTGCATCACATATAGGCCAAAGGTAGTCTAACTAAAGATCAGAAACATTTCAGTGTTAGTCATTTCACCACCGATGAAAACATAACAGCTAATCTGCTGCTTACCTTAAGTTTTGGTGACTTGTGTCATTAAGAGCCAAAGGTATCAATTCTGACATTACTGGGTGATTGCCTCAGGTTTGCGGAAGTTTGTCTTGTGGTTCAACAGTAGATTTCTTAGCTTTCATTTTAGAAATTAGTAACATGTTTGGTTTGGCCATTTTAAACATTAGTTTTGATTATTTAAAGAAGAAAAAAATAGAAATGCATGTGTGTTTGGTTCATGGTTCAGGTTTATGACAAACTGCAGTTCTCCTGTTAATGGATCCCAAGACCTCAACCTCTCACTTGTCACACACAAATATCATTTAGTTAGAGGTGGGGTTAGGTAAGACTGGTTCTTGGAGCCTTGGTGTCATCTAGTGAACCAGCCCATGATTTTATTCATGGTTATGTCAGTGTAGGGTGGTGACGATAAAAGCACCATAATATCATAACATATGGCCACAACCAGATCCACTTTATAACAGCTTACTGTCTTGTAATCTTAACTTTTTTTTTGTTTGTTAAGACAATACTTTGTTTTTCCATTCAACTGTTTACTGTTTCTTGTGCTACTTTCTAGCTTTGCTGCCAGCTTAGTAAATTATTTGGTCAACTCCAAGCCCTGGATGTAGTCAGACGCTAATGAAGATTCTTTTTCCCTTTCTCTTATGGTTATTGTTTCCATTTTGCATTTCCACAACCATATGAAGTACACAACTACAATAGTTCACACTTTGGTTGAAGGGAAAATTTAACCACCATAAAGCAGTAAGTGAGTCCTTGGTCCTTTTGCATTAGCTTCATTTTTCAGAGCTAAGGAATACAGGTCTAAGTTGCTTCCCTGAGTGAAATCGCTCTCTTAGCTCTGTTAGTCTTTACACACGCTGGTGTTTCATTAGCAGCAATGTGACAAGAATGGCCTTACAGAATATGAAATGTGCTTTGTGGCCCTGGGCACAGCCGTGTTGAAAAGGATGAAAACAAAACCAGCACAAAGTGATTATTGAGACTTGGCCTATCTGTATAAGGACGTGTGCGGTTTAAGGTGAAAAGCAAGGCAGTGCTCAGAGGACTCACTCCTTCACTTTGATCAAATGTAGGTTAGTAAGAGCCCAGGATTAGACCGGACTACAGTGCAAACATGGTGTCAAGGATGGCAAATTCAGGTACTGGTGAAATGCTTTTCATTCAGACACTGATATGTGCTATTGATGTTTTCTTTTCTTACCTTTTTGCTCTATTGTTTAGTGTAAATTACAGACATTCATGTCATAATTTGGACTTTCATCTAAATGACCTCCAACTTTTAATTTAATTTTCAGAAGATTAGCAACTTCCTCTGTTATGTCAGATTTTAAGATCCACTCATTACCATTGCATCACACATCAGCATTGTACCTGAGCTGCTGATTGAGGACCTTGTGTGAGCTGGACAAAAACCTGAACCTATCTTTAACTTTTTCCTTCTGAAACAAAGCTCTGGTCTGGATCTTATGATGTAGTTTCAAACACTTTGTGAAAGCCTCTGTCTAATGTTTCTGTAGTTCTTCATATATGGAGTGTTTCAGTGCATTTTTACAATAAATGTAGAGCATCCTGTTATATATATATATAAATACTTGTAGAACAGGAGTTATATACAGTAACATTTTCAAATCAGGCTTGTTACTTTAGGCTTAATTCACTAATAATGTATTCACTTTGGCTGTTTTGATGTATTGCTGGGAAAGCCAGTGTAGTGCAATCTAACCTCATACCAAGACAATGCATAAGGTGTAAAAGACACAAAAGACAACGACAAAGACAAAGGGAGACTTTTGACATGTATACTTATATGTATACATGTATATATCTGGAAAAATGGATGGTTTCTCATGTGTTTTTGCCTTTAATTCTCATTGTCAATAAAAACAATTATTTCTGAAAACATCTGGCTAAAGGGAGATTTAGGAAAACTCTTTTTATGTTCTTGTGTGAGTAAAAGGGGGGGGGGTAAGGTCCCACATATCTCAGTATGCAACAAAAAATGTATCATCATATGTGCAGCCTTGTCTTTACTCTAACCATGACCTTTTGATAGCACCCTATGGCGTTTTTATGTCAGTTTGTGTCTGTGAAAACCTTTCTGGAAACGATCGGGTGTGTACGATGTTCTTATTGCAAATGGAGGTGTTGAAATATCTGTTTCTATAAATACCTGGCTACATGAATACATGGCCTTGAAAGTATCATAATTACAGCTGCAGCAAGTAATCATCTACTAAATCAACTAACAATTGCTGTGGTAATAACTGATTTGAGAAATTTGTAGCAATAGTCTAAATTGTCTGATCCCTGTTTCTTAAATAGGAATATTTTCTGGATTCTTTCCTTTTCTGTGATAGTGTGGGTATCCCTGGGTTGTGGATCAAACAAGACATTAGAGGATGTTGTTTTGGGCTTGGGGAAGAGTAATCAAGAATAATCAGCAACGAGACTAATTGCTGGCTAAAAGCCCCTAACCTAATATTTCCAGTTTTGTTGATAACACTGAAAAAACAGGTAGTAAGGTCCTACTGCTTTTAAGTTTTACACTTTGAAGACATTTCAAAGTCTGTATGGTTTCAGTTCTACTGCAAAGCTGAATAATCCAACTTGTCTTCTACTTTTATCACAGAATGTTTTTTACACAACTATCTGGAGTAAAGAGTGTGGACTTTAGCCACCTCTGCGATAATGAAGAGTTGTGCCTTGTGCATTACCATATTTTGAAATTATTATTTAACCCTGTAGCACTGCTCCTCCACTGAAACTCTCCCAGTTGTCTGGAGCATGCTGCTATACCACCCTACAGGCACAAAAAGCAATGATGAGAGATTTCATTTTGAAAAGGCAGCATATGGATAATGCATTTTGGAATGAAGTCCTTCATCTGGAACAGTGTTAGTTGCACCCCTCAGCCTTAGATGTTATTGCTTTATTTTACTTTTCTTGTGGTAAATTGTTCCATGCTTCAGGTGAGTGCATGTATAAACAGCTATGAATTAATTTTTCACTCACCCAGAAACACTTCCTATAGTGTCAAAGCTTTGATGAACAGCTGTGAGATCATGTGATGAGGCTCTATTCTTGGTATTTGTGCCAGGGAATTTTAACCACTGGCTATTTGTTGTTATACTATTAGATTTAATGAGCATTTCACTGATGATGTGGGGGAGCGTTGTGTGAGCACCTTATCTGGCTGGTAAGGAGACTTCATAAGTGCTGCCCACGCACTCTTAATCTGGGGCACGGCTTCACTATGAGGGGAATAAGAGCATCTCCATGGTCAATAAACATGTATGTGGGAAAAGTAGTCTTGTGTATGCGGGCTGCTTGAATATATTGTATGTTTGGTGTGAAGAGGGAGAGCATGGGAGTGAGTATGTTTGTGGATGAGGTAAGCTGTGGGCTTCATGAGGATTTAATCACTGCAGACTGTGCTATTTCCCAAATATACCTCATGAATTTTCTTTGTTTAGCTCAGGAGCAGATACAAGTTGTGTGAGCAGCAGTGGGTGTTCCTGACAATACCAATGATGCAAGATTTTCTGCACAGCTTTGGCACTGCTCCTGTGTGAGATATCACTGTGCATGAGCAGGAGATCATTTTGTCCCTGTGTGGATCTGTTTATAGACAAAGACTTGCCAAATGCTTGGTGCACTCTTTTGTTCAGAAAAGACAATTCCTTCACAAAGCCATTCCTGTCAAACATCACAAGGCCCCAGTGGAAGCTAACATCAAAACATTTTGCCATTAGAGAAAATTTGTATAAAGTCTTTAGGCAATAGAACAACAACAGTCATTTGTGAAGTGAATTTGAAATTGACTGATGGATCAGTGAATTGAAATTGCCAAGTGTATGAAAACAGACCACAGGGACACTTCTTAAAGACGACTGACTCTTCCCAGTTCTGTCACATCTCGACTCCATAACTCATCTCTGTGAAACAAGTTCATGATCACATGTGCATAAGAATTCTGAATTTGTTTAGGAACAAGCCTTACAAAGGTCCTATCACCGGGTAATTTTTCAAACTAATGAAACTAATTAAATTAAAACTAATGAAAATTAAAGCTAGGACAATTAGTTGTCTGTCTTCCCACAACTTTTGACCTCAAGAGCTTGTTTATAGATCTTTTTGGATTTACAAATCAAAAGCTAGTGTTGTAGTCCAGACCACCTCAACCAAGACTGAGACAAGACCACAGGTAATTGAGACAAAGGCAAGATTGTTCTCAATAAGATTCAAGACAGGACAAGATTGAGTTGAGACCAAATGCACCATATATTGGCAACCAAGCTTTCAAATAGTTCCATGGTAGATGACTAAAACAGTTATTTTTCTTACTCTAATGCTGAAATAGTAATCATATTACTTCTCCAGGAATTTCCCATCACAAATTATTGCAAGTTAGTGTTTGCATTTATACCTGGAAACAACTGTTTCCAACCAGATAAATCAGTCAATGCACAGGTAATTTAATCATATCCCTACAGTTGTGGTAATGGCTGCTTTTAGTCTGAAACCTAAACAAGGCTGAAGAAAAGTAGTCCAAGATGACAGAGACCTTTGCAAAGTGGTCTTGAGGGTGGTCCAGAGATCAAGACCAATCTTGACTATTATAACATTATACAAAGTTAAACTTTTTTTTTAAAAAATATTTTATATGCAGATATTTTGGAAGAAACATGTTGCTGAGCATACACAGAACCAAACCCACATCTACATCAACCAGCTTCTGTAAGCTGCTATTGAATGTTCTGCTGGCTGTGTGTTGTTATGTTGTTATTAGTCCTCAGTGCTTGGGCAGACTTCTGTGTGTGTCAGTCTGTGATAAAACACTGATTCATTAGATAAATGCAGACTCTGGAGTCAGGGAATGGTTGTTTTCTTTGGGGAAAAGTCAAGACTCATTTGGTTAGTGTCATTGCACTCAGGCCAGAGTATATTTTGTGTGGACAAAAGTAGCATCAAGCCCATCAGCAGTGATTATGTGTCACAAATCAACAGCTCTCAGTGAGTAAGGTGTTAATGGTTCCAGTATTAGTTCACTAACTGAGCAGTGTTGTGGGGACAATTATACCACTGCAGTTTTTGTGTGGGTTGGCGTGTGGTCAAAATTCTTCAAAGAGCTGATACAAAAATGAACATTAAAGGAAGATCTAATTGCAGAAATGGAATATAATATTCATGATTCCATTTTCATTAGTGGATAACAACCAGAAAATGTAAATGAGTATGTTTTTGTTTCCTTAGAACTTGAACTTATTAATTGCTGATTGAGATGAAACACATTAGCTGTTTTTTCATTGTAGAAATACCAGGAATTCTGTCTCTGTCCTGTTGTCCTTTCATCCGTTCATCCAAGATTTTTGTCCATCCAATTTCTCAGACACTATTTTCAAATTTGACAGAAATGTTCTTTACCACTATAGCTGTTTACAGACCGGCCAGCCCAGTGTTGGAGCCGGTTCCCATACCAGTTATTCTAGGAACTGAAGTGCTTGCCCATGAACGGCCCGCGTTCTTACCATTATGCAAGCCCATGATGCATCATCGAGAGAGGGCATTGCTTCTCCACCAAAAAAAAAAAAAAGCCATACGAAATGTTCTCAACAGAGGAAATAACAATAGAGCTATGGCTCGCATCATCAACTACCTGCGAGCATTTGTACTCAATATAGATTATTATTTATCTGCACCAAGCCATGCTACAACTTCTGCTGTGGAGAAGAAGGCAGCAATGCTGAATCCACAGATGGAACCTCAGCAGGCAAATATGGATCAACCTGGTGACGTCCACTCATGTTGTCATAGTTCACTTAGAAAAAACATGTTTTACTTGGTGCCTGTCAGAAACCAAATTTTCAGTTCCTGAATGCTCTAATTTTTGGTGTGAACACATCAACCCATTTCAGATTAGGTGTGGGAACCGGCAACGGCACGGTTCTCTGTAAGTCTGAAAACAGCTTATAAGAAGTGCAGTGCACACTTTGATGGATGAATTTCAAGTTTTGGATTTTTTTTACACACTTTTTAAAAGTTTTGAAAAGATTGAAAGTTAAGACCCTGAATTAATCCCTGGGTAGTGAGCAGGAGGGGCAAATTGTTGTGCGACCGGGCATTGATATTAGCAAGCTCTGCTTACTTTTTTTTTTACTTTTTTTTTTCTTCTTCACTTGAGTTACTACTATGCAAATGGTGGAGTAGAATTTTTTTTGTTTTGTTTTGTTTTGTTTAATACCATAGAAGATTTTACACTTTTGACAGGTGGAACAGTTGCTGAGTTGTTTTGATAATAGATAAATGAGAGAAAGTATAATGGAAACTGAACAACAGTAGCAAATAATTATGTGTGGCCCAATAAGGCAACTGCAACATCCACTGAATTAATACAAGAAACAAGCACAAATAGCACAAATAGCATATTTGTTGGAAACAGCATAAAAGCTGATGACACAAATGTTAGGAAAAGGCTTAAACTGTGGAAGAGTATGATCCAGACCAGATGCTCAGTTCAATTTTGGTAAAAGCTTAAGCCATCTTCAGATATTTTGAAAAAAAAAAAATGTAGAAAGAAATGCAACTGATATTTATCCCAGGTTTCTTTGGTGTGTCACTGTTATACCAATAATGAAACAGTCAGCGGAGGACATAGACTACCTTTGGGCATTAACTGTGATTTTTATTTGAATTAAAATGCTGAATGGAGCATTCCAGTCGATGAATCCTGTCAACAACCTGGATTTGTCAGTGTTTTTGAAATAATCATGTAATTGAATTCTTTTCATCCCTGAAAGTGAAGTGGATTTGAAAATAGTGGTGACAGCTTTTGTTGGTTGGAAAGCTCTAAAAATAAAACGAAGACAAAATCAAAACAAAAATATTGATTGGACTAATCAGTTTCAAAGGAAATGCAGAGTTGGTTTTGCCAGTCTATTGTGCAGATTTCTCTGAAAGAGCCTGTATACAAAGTAGCTAACCCCACATGGTCCTATCTCATTATTCTACTTCTATGGACTCACTGAGAGTGACTGGCTGTGTTTCAGTATGTAGATTTTGAAGCTGCATTAGAAAATCTATATAGAAACATTAAAGAAAAACTTTCTGAATTTCACAAATAACTTTCTGCAGTCCCTTGAGATACTTTTTCAAAAGTTAGTTAATAGAGCACTGAGGGCCCACTCCACTCCAGTATGCCCCCATGAGATCTCACATTGGGAAAAATATGAACATCAGTCAATGGTTAGAGACAAATCATTTTGTAGATCCTGTTTGTCAGTGGCTGTTTGCCACTGCTTATATCATATTGCTTATATACTGTATATATACTGCTTATAAATGTTTGCAATCTGAAAGATAATTTCACAAGCAAAGTGATGTTTTTTGGCAAAGATAGTAAAGACCCATCTAATTATGTGTTGATCAGTTTAGTGGACTGTATTTCTTGTTAGATACATATCACTACCATCACTGACACATGTTACCTCACCATTTGAGAACAAGGTGAAAGATATGAAAATGACTACAGTCTGTCCATGTTGAAGCTACTGAGAGATCTTCAGAATCTGAACAAACCATGGACAGAGTTAATATGATGTTATTGGTGCAACTTTCAGGTTTTGATTTAAATATTTTCACAACTTTCTTAACTTCTAAAATTATTGTAAAACTTTTAAATTGACAAACATTGTATGTATATGATAGCAGATCTCAAACTAAAAAAAATTACTTATTTCTCACCATCACCAATTATATATATATATATATATATATATATATAAACACACACTAGGGCAAGGCCAAGACTGAAGGGAGAAGATGACTCAGAGAAGGATTACTACATTGATTGTGATCTAGAAAAACTATCATCTAAGTAATATTCTGTGAACCATGCAAGCATGACCAATATTGAATAGTAATTTGGACAGCCAGTGTGACTGGATTATTCTATTAATTTATTTCAAGACAATGTGCTCTTTTGTCTAACATGCTGTGCGTCTTGACTGCCGCTGTTATAACCGTTTCCCACTTTATGTTGTTCACTTAAATTTAAAAGAAAATTCAAGGCCTATGTTTTGTTTTGGTTAAAATGTCTGAGAAGGACTGTTGATGCTTGTGTCTTGCAAGTTTTTTATTTTGCTCTTTACTGTACATTGTTAAATTTCCAGTGAACTTTAGTACAAATTGCTCATTGTTAAATGGCTGTGTGTCTGTGTTGTTCCTCCGCTGTCGATGTGATGATGTTATACATCATTATATGACTAGTCAACTTTGACTTTATTGACAAATAAGTCAATCTGAAAAAATCTGAAGTCACTAATGCCCTAATGCACACACACACACACACACACGCACGTATGCACACACACACACACACACGCGCACACACACACACACACACACACACACACACCCCAGTAGCTGATTTTTACATCAGGCTGTCCTGGTTCCCCAACACCTGATGAAGACCTTCTATCTCTATTATTCATTGTATCACTCAATCTGAGATATAGTGTAAAGGGCCTCAACCAAGGGCCCACCTGGATCCAGCTTTCACTCCTGCTGAGATTCAAATCCACAACCTCCTGCACCAAAGTCAGTGTTGTAGACCACTGAGCTATCCAGTAGCAGAGGATGTGGGAGAAATGGTTGCCTCAAAACCCCACATCTTCACTTACTAAGAAACAGCTCTTAGTTCAGTGTTTGAATATTAGCAAGAAGAAGTTGCTATCACAGCTAGAGATTGATGAGGTACAGTGTTGTATCTCATCCATGGTACAAAGACACTACAGCAAGGGGGGGAGCCAAGATGACAGGTCAGCTTGGGGATGGTCTCATTATCACTACTACATTACTACTTAACACCTTGAACATAAAGTCAAGTGGAAAATCTCAATGATTTTTTTGTTTTGTTTTTGGACATTTTAAAGTTGGAAAGGCACCTTATAGTTATATTGACCCAGATATGATAGAGAGAATACATCAGTCTTTGGTTTTAAATGAAATCACCTTGAGTGAAACTGTTCTGATTGAATGGTTTCCACATGGTTATGTCTGGTTTATTAACTGCCACTACATTTAAACATTCCCAAGTACCACTAACTTTCTAATCCACTGATCACAATTAGCATTTCAGCTGAATACACTTGTCTATGGTTTGATAAAATAGTACACACTGAAAATACACACTAAGACATTTACCTCAGTATATATGCAATGTCTGTCAAAAGATTTCAGTTGGTGTTGATGTATTACTCAGTCAGATGCAATTGTTGTCTTTGCATAATAAACTGTTGCAATTCTCTCAATCACAAGCAGGCTATAATTACTGACAGAATTTTTAGTTTAAAGTTTTTTTTTAATTTTTTTTTTTTTTTTAACATTATTTGGTCAAATTTCCAATTGCTAATTCTGCATCCACTCTTAGCTTGTATCTTCAAGCTATAGACCAGTGTTTTTCAATTTTGGGGTCGGGACCCCATGTGGGGTTGGAATTCAAATGGGGTTGCCTGAAATTTCTAGTAATTTCTTGATAAAAAAACAAACAAACAAACAAAAAATACTAATGAAAAATATATGTTGAGTTGACAGAGACAATCCCAATCCATAAAAGACATGATAAACTGTGAAGCTGAAACTGAAGCACTGTGGTACTGTTTATCTGTCAAATGTTCGTTGTGGTCAGTTTCAGATGCTGCAGCTCTTTCATAATTCATAGTTTGAGTTATTCTTTGTTCAGTATTAATCGTTAGCCTTGTAAATCCAAGCTGGACTAACTGTACATATCCTGACCAAGGTAAATCAAATTCTCCTTTCGTGCAGTAATCTACACCTGGCTTTACTGCCTCCGTCCATTATAATATACATTATATGGACTAAATGCCCTCTAAAATGAACCTTTATTTGAAACATAGTAGAGCCAACTATTACATGATCAAAAACAAATTAATTTTAGCACAAAAAAAATTCTGCTTTAAATGTCTGGGGTTGCCAGAAATTTGTGATGTTAAAATGGGGTCAGGAGACAAAAAAGGTTGGAAACCACTGCTGTAGACTATCTACTGTATGACACAAATTTATGCCTAATTACAGGTGTATTCAGACAGGTAGGGAGGTTAAATATGTGACTGACAGCAGTAATTACCAAATGCTAACCCTAACACTAACCTGACCTGGTGACTCTAGTATTCTGCTCTGTGTATGGATATTGAATCTTGGAAAAAGTGGCATTATTTCATCTGTGATTATATGAAGTCATTGTTTGGGTTTGAAGTGAGAGGAGAGAGAGCTGTGAATGGAAGGTCTATATTTTCCAAATTATGGTGTTTTTCTCTAACCTTAAGGACCTTCAGCTTATTTAATAAGTTACCTTGACCTAACCACCACATATTAATCAGTTCAGTTGAGTCAAAGTAAAAGTTTATGCCATGACTGAAAACATTAAATTTTCTGAGAAACCACAGTCAATAGAGTGGGAAGGCATAAGATCACAGGGACCCTGACCTGTGACCTTGATGACAAAGTCTTTTCAGTTCATCCTTGAATCCAAGTGAATGCTACCAGACACCCTTGACAAAAAGAGTCTCCAACAGCTTATCACTGGGAGGATCATTTCATCAGGTTACATCTTGTAAACTAGAACAGATCTGAATACTCTTCCTATTTAGTATAATATTGTCATATTATTACTAATTTAGCTGCTAGAAGGTTTATTCCATCCTTCCAGTAAATGAATAGAACAGAAGCCATACGAGTGAGGATGAAGTGTCTGCTTGGCTGTCAAGATGTTTGTTTCTATGTGTATGTGTTGCCAGATTGAGAAAAGGATTTCCAAAGGAAAGCATGTGTGTGCATGTGAGCATGTGCAGCTTGTTTTGTGTTTGTGTGCACATGAGGAGGATTCTGCTGTGGCTAATCTTTCACACTATCCACACTTACAGACACACACAGAAACATACACACTGTGATGCCTGCCGTCCGCCTGCAGAGCTAAGCAGGAGGCCTCAGCTTCCTTGGTACCACTGTGCCATGTGGCAGCTTCAGATGGCTTGGTAAATCCACACCGGGGTCCTGCGCTTTTCCTCCAGTGACTAAACTGACTGATTCAATGTAAATAAAAAGATCTTCATGTGCAGGACTGAAAACACAGCTCCTCCCATAGCAGATGTAACCTTGAACTGTTTCCTAATAAATCCTTATTGCCTCGAAACATTAATTAATTATTCAGTTATGCTTAAGAATGCAGGATTTGACTTTGATCTGACTGATTGTTAAATAGATCAGAAATCCTCTGACTGGCCACATTTAACAGTATTTTATACCGGTTGGCAGGACAACAGGATTTGTCAGAGGAAGATTTCATGGTAATACTTGTTATATTTCTAATTAGGAATAAAGATAATTTTTGTCATATACTGTATATAATTGTTCTCATAGTTTTTATTTTGTTTAGATTGTCTGTTTATATTTATTGCTGTTCTCCTTCATGTATTTAGTACATTGGGTTTAACAGTTGAGTTTAATTTACTTTGGCCTTTATTACTTTGATATTGATGCTTGGTTCAACAATTATCTAGTTTCTAAGAGAAAGAAAAACTTAATTTCAGATGTGATCTAAAATGTGTTCTAAATTAATATAAATACATTAAATATAATGAAGTTTTGTGTGCTGTTATTATGCAGTTACCACATTTATAAAAGTTGAGTTTTGGGGATGAGTCTCGACCTAGATTTAACTCAGCAAACAGTCCAAATTCTTCCATTGTAGAATTGCTGTAGTGATTTACATGCTTCAATGAGTTCTTTAACTCCAAGTGATGCAGTGAGTAGACTCTCATTTCTGAAACAACCATCAGTTTGATAGCAAGCACAACTGTGTGCGACATGTGGTCACTCCTGATAAACTTTATAACATATTACAGCACACATTCATCTATGCACTGCCTTGAAACCTTTCATGCAATAAGAAGTAATAATGCAAAGTGTGTAAGGGTAGTATAAACTTTACATACGGAGACTTAGTAGGTCCTGTGCCCATTCAGAGGTTGATGTAATATCCTGCTCATGTTATTTATAGCTGTCAAGAGGACGTGAGCTGCTTTTTTTTCATGTATCTCTCTATGCCTGATTTTCACACAAAAGGCAGATTTCCATCCAAATGTAATGTGAATTTTAAGTGAATTTTCAGAAAATTGCAAAAAGAAGATGTTAATTTACATGTTTCCATCCACTACGGTTTTAAGAATACTGAGAGCTGCTTTATCGTTACGAAGGTATTGTTTTTATTCCGTTCAGTAACATACTACCTGAATGAGATACTACCTGAGTAGAGATATTTGAACAGAAACTTGAGGCTGGTTTTGTACCTTGTTTTATCATAGAACATTATTTCAAACTGTTATGCAGTTCGTCTGTTTGTATGAATTAGTACATGTACACACATACCATTATTTGCTAAATCAACATTTTAATTAATTATTTTTATGTAAACAAAGGTCGCAGAATACCATAGTATGAAATGACTGATCTTGCAGCTACACTGTGGTACTGGGTCAGGAAATTGAAAAAAGCTTTTATCTATCATTCAGATTATTATGCTTATTATTATGCCCGCTGAAACCTTGACAGTAGTTGGACACTGGAAAAACTTGAACTGTAACTTCAGGTCATATTTAGATCTATTCCAATTGACCTTTTTTTCACTACCGTACTTTTGGCTTCTAAAGTGAGTTAGCCTTATTATCCTCACAAGGAAAAGTGTTCTTTGTATATTACCCATCCTTCCTTCCCTGGATGGGGTTTGAACCTTGGACTTTCTTGATATGGGACTGCAGTTGTAACTACTGAGGCAATTTTTAAATGATGACTTCACTATCTCAAAATGCTCAGAATGGCTGATGTGGAGAAGCTCTGTTGCTCCAAATACAATCATAAAGGACTTGTACCACTTTCCTCCTCATCTGTTCCAACTCTTCCCCTCAGGAAGTCACTGAAGGTCAATCAGATCCAGCACCACAACACTACTGAATACGGTAGTTCCTATCCTAGAAATTAAACTGCACTGAACTCTACACTGAAAGCCCACACAGTGAAATGAGGAGAATGTGCAACAATGTGTATTTATTTACTTCTAACTTATTAACTGAAATATGCAAGTTTTTATAGATTTTTAACTGACCAATCACTAAATTGATTGTGCCTTGCATGTTACATGTTGCATGCTACATGTTGTATGTTATATGTACAGTGTGTATGGTTTTTAGAGTATCTTTCTTGGAGGTGCACCCAAATTTCATTGTATGGAAATACAATGGCAATAAAGTCTCTTATCTTATCTTCTTATCTTATCTTATCTTATCTTATCTTATCTTATCTTAACTTATCTTATCACTTTTACTACCTATCTTTCAGCAAATACACAGAACCATAGCTGTCTGCTTTGATCACTGGAACAAAATGATCCCAGGTAGAACAGATAAATTGTAAAAACATCAGGGAGGTGATATACCCTACTGATAAGTAAAGGTTGCTGTGTGAATGTAGCCCTTCCATCTAGGTCTGTTGAACATTTCAGCACTACGGCCAGCACCACCAGAGCCAAGATGCTGGGAGCGGAGGCTCACACATGGCACCCACTGGCCCCTTTCTATGAGACACAGTAATTAAGCAACATGATGCTGAAAATCCCAGAAACCCACTGGGACCTTTTGAACAGCAAATGCACAGTAATCAGACTTGAAGGTCACTTCTGTATCCACTTTAATGGTCAAGTGCCTGTGGCCTCTCACAGATTGCCTGGCTGTGGAGGCAGTTGTTACTATCACAAACTGGCGATACAATGTGAGGAGAGGTATTTCTGAGTGAAATTAGTCACCTGGTCCTTGTCCTACTTTTCCAGTGGTATATTTATACCTAATGGGCATACATTGCTTGTGTGGGGTGATATACTATTGATTTAACTCAGTAATGATATATGTCTAGGTGTTTAGGTGGTTGCTATTAATCCAGTCACTATATTATCATAGATATTGAACTTTTCATAGTCTTGTAATGTCAGTGGGAAATATTGACCCTTGGCTTCCTAACTTTATTCATGTTTGTAGTATTCGTTAATTAATTAAGATCCTTTATTTATACAGTACACTTTTACCACACACATTCACCCTCTGCTTTAACCCATCTCTAGAACATGCAGGGACACAACACACACTGCAAACGAGGAGCAGCGGGCTTGCCATAGCAGGTGCCTGGGGGAGTTTAGTGCCTTACTCAAGGGCAAATCAGCCAACAACTTTTTCTGCCAGTCAGCGGAATTGAACTGGCGACCCTTCAGTCACAGGCCAACTTTCCAGCCGACTCTCCAGTCCCCTGGGCCATGGCTGCCTATTCTATCCAACCATTAACATTTTCATAGGAAGGCGTATTAGTGAAGCTCCAGGACTCAAAGTCAAACATGATAATGGCACAGACATGTGTAAAACCCTGTAATAAATACTTCAGTACATGTATTACAAATTTCATCCTATAATGCATATTTCATCAAAAATCATGAAGTTGCTACCTAGTGTTAGCTACTTTTATTGAAAAAAGAAGGCTATATATTGACTGATTGAATCGTATATTTCATAACCACTGAAAATGAAAGTAACATTTATTTTTATATTATTTCAATATCAAAAACTGATGTAAATTACTTAAAAACACCGGGGACAGGAAATAGTAGCATTTTACATTATAAAATAAAAAGACTGACTTTAAGTGATTTGCAAAAAAATATGTTTACAATAAATTTCAGTGGTGCTGGTTAATTTGGAAGAGATGTAACTTGTAAGTTGGATCCAAAAAGAAAAAGGGCGATCATAGAGCAAATGTTACTGAGTCTTATTCAATGAATGTATACATACTTTAAATATCTAAATATTGAATTGGTAGGTTGTATGTTAAAAAACCTAACAAATATGAAAGGTTTTGGCAGGAAATAACCTCAATACAATTTTTAGGCAATAGACTAACTAAAAGAATATGGGGTTTATTTATTTTTTATTTTTATTTATAGAGATCTGTATGCATCACAAAGAGATGTTACCGGTACTTTACAATCCATAAAATTGTTTCCAGTATGTGACAAGTCACACTGTAAATCCAGGTATCATACCCAGACTTCCAGTGTTCTGTCGAGTTGGCTGCTCCGTTGAAGTAAGCTACCAATAGCATAAATCAACAGCGACATCTATTAATTCACGCTATCCTGTCAAAACATGCTACCTTACGTTTCGACACACCTGTGTGGAAATGTAATAATGCTTCCACTGTAGAAAAACACCATTATTTACTTATTCATATGAATATGGGTAAAGGTAATCCATTTTGATAGGCTTATAACTTCTATCAAATAAAAGTATTAATAATAATAATAACAATAATACATCAGTTTTATATAGTGCTTTTCTAGGTACTCAGAGATGCCTTACAATAAGCAGGCAAGGGACAAACACTCAACAAAAGGGCAAATACAAATAAAATAAAGCTCCCACTATAAGTAACATATTTTGACAGGCCTATATCTTCCATCAGATAACACTTCCACTACAGGTAGCACACCTTACCTTTGTGATACTGAACACATTGAACATGGGACAACAGAAGAAACATTACATTCAAATCAAGTCAACTTTATTTGATATATACACTATTTTGATCTCGTGAGGGAAATTTGGTCTCAGCATTTATCCCATCTGTGATGGCTTCATGTTTCTTTCCACAGACCTCCAACCTGTAGGAGGGCACATGCTACTTCCCATCCAGCCTTTCAAACCTCTGCAGGATGTGTCTGGATGCTTGTGATGTCCCCATTGTTGAGAAACCCTTCTGCAAACTGCAAAATGGCATTTTAGGCATTCAGTTACATATGACTGGTTAACAAAGGGAAAAGAAACAGTTTACTACAAACACTCTGAATTCAAATCTTCACCTTTAACACAAAAATCCCACAGCTACTGGCATCTTGCTGCTTGTTGTGGTGAACAGTTTTTGCAGCTCATTTATTTCCTTGGACTTCACAGCCCGCCATCCTCAAGAAGTTCCTAATTATTGTTTAAAAAGCATAACAAGCATTTGCAATACATGAAACACCTTCTCATCACATAAAAAAGACCAAGTGCTTCAAACTTTGTAATGGTCATCTTAACATCTGACCAATGTTCAAAGTTCAAACTTTCACAAGCAGTTACCTCCAAGTTTGTAGGATCTCGTGCTCATACTTGTCTTCATTTCCCAGTGAATCAACAAGTAGCAGTGTCCTCTGACATGTTGACAATCTATAAATGTTAACCGCATTCATGTTATTCTATCACATTTTGACATATTTATGTAGCAAACCCTTTTATGAAAACCGACTTCTGTTGCATCAGATCAACTGAAATGCCTATATACACACACACACACACACACACACACACACGTGCGCACGCACACACACACACACACATATACACACACATACGCATATACACATGTGGACAAAATTGTTAGTACCCCTCTGTTAATGAAAGAAAAACCCACAATGGTCACAGAAATAACATGAATCTAACAAAAGTAAAAATAAATAAAAATTCCATGAAAACTAAACAATGAAAATCAGACACTGCTTTTGAATTGTGGTCCAACAGAATTATTTTAAAAAAAAAACTCAAGAAACAGGTCTGGACAAAAATGATATATGTGTTTGTGTGTGTGTGTA